>LDKF01000632.1:8858-51385 GCA_001026735.1 Rotylenchulus reniformis | reverse complement strand
TAAAAATTTAAAATTTCTATTTTTAAAATTGATCTTAATAATTTAGGCAAAGGACAGATAATTTCGAAATATTTCAGCAAAATTTGAAGTAAAAATTCCATTGGAACAGATTAGGAACAGATTAGTCTGTTCCTGCTTAATCTGTTCCTGTTCTGTTCCTGTTCTGTTCCAAATTTTGAGAACAGAACAGGAATAGAACAGATGGAAAAATTTTGGAACAGGAACAGAACAGATTTTCTGTTCCGACTTTCAAGAACAGAACAGGAACAGAACAGATTGAAAAATCCTGGAACACGAAAACGCTGGATAGAGTATATTGTTCTCTACAATTTTCACTTAAAAAATTTTCATTTTGATTGATTGGTAAAAAGTTATAAAAAATATTCTCATCCCATAGCTGCGTGCTATCGACAAAATTCTTTATCGATCCAGTAACTTTTTATTTTGCAAACTTACATATTTGGTAACAATTTTCATAGATTTTTAAGTTGATTCATCTATGCCAAAAAAGATTAGTTCTCTAGCTTTAGAAATAGCCAAGTTATAAGCATTACAATGGGATGACCACTAGTTTTTTGCCCCTAAAATTTGACATTTTCCAAAAATATCTCTTTATTAAAGTCCTTTTTTTTCCTGATTATTTTTTTGAAAGAAGTATTCTCTCTAGATCATTTTGAAGGCCAGACCCTGGGCTACTTCTCATAAAAATTTGGAATCGCTCAGCCTGGCCTTTTCTAGAGATTGAGCCAAAATAGCAGAAAAAAGGCTGCGTGCCATCAACGAAATTTTTTCATTAAAACTTTGACTCATTTCTTTTTACAAGGGCAGAAAGTTCTAAACCTAATAAAACTTTTATTCATAATTTTGTTGCGCATCTTTTGACAGTATTTGATTTTAATTTGATCAATTAATAAAAAAGTTATTAAAAATTTACTATGTGATAGGACTTTTGTGTCAATAATCCATTCTCACTTCCGAATTTGATACGTTGTTATGAAGTTTATTTTTTTGAAAAATTTTAAAAAATCATGAACTATCTTAGCTAGAAATCTTAAATTAAAAAATCACCTGAAACATATTCATTTAGCATTTGCCGTTCTTCTGGCGTGTAACCATCATCCTCCATAGCGAAGATTTGCATTATGCAGAGAAGAAAGATGGTGGCAAATATTTTTAAGCGCATTATTATCAGGGTTTGGGTCTGAAAATTTGTGGGAAAATTATTTAAATTATTCAAATCGCTCTTTGAATCGTTTTAAAATTATTAATATAATAAATTTTCATCTTAACGATACAGGAAAAATTTTTCAGAATGTATTTTTATTTTTTTTTGTTAATTTATTATTTTGTCTAGAATACATTTTAAAAATTACCAGAATAATTATGATGCCAAAATTTTATTAAATACTTTTCAAACAATGTTTTTCAAAGGGATATTCCAAATATTTAATAAAGAAATTTATAAACACATTATATGAATAATTATTTTAATCATAGCTAAAATACAAAAATATTTAATTTCAATATTTTTTTAAATAATCCGACTAATATTGTAGAATGAGTTTTGTAAGAAAAATGAATAAATCTAGAGGATCATAAGATGACAAAATTTGGTGCCAAGTATTACATTATAATAATAATATATATTTGGAATGAAACTTAACATAAAAAATTTATATTTTTCGTTGTTTGACTTTATATGCAAAGGATGTCAGCAGATTGTAAAGTAAAAATCGATGGGCCAAAAAATTGTTATTTCTTCTATCCACGTATATACATATGCATACGTAAATCGGGCATAGAATAAGCATCGATTTTTTTTGCAAAATAAAATTTTATTATGAAATCTATGCATTTATTAGCACCGAATTTATAATTCATAATCGGTATCTAGATCTAGACTTTCTTGCGGTGCTTTATCAAAATTCGCAAACCAGCCCAACAAAAATCCAAACCATATAAGGCAACTTTGTGAAGAATACTCGAACTTTTGGGTTCCAATTTTCCGAATTTCTTTGAAATTTCTGAAATTCTCTTAAAGGCATGATTTTTCAAAGATTTCAAAATTATACAAGGAAGTTCAAAAAAACAACAAAGGGCTATAATAATCCGCCATACTGTACCTTTTTGATGGCACAGCGATTTAGAAACAATTTTATGTTTACATACTGAATGCACAATAATCTACTTTAGAATTTTAAGATTTGGATAAACAGCTGCTTCTTTATTCCAATTTCAACATAATTTAAATGGTTAATAGAAATTAACAAACATTTCACGCTTTTCCAATATCTCATTTTTAATTTAGTTTGTAAGATTTGGTTGAGTGGGATAGTCGGGAGATTTGTTGTTGCAGTTGTCTCCCTTGCAAAGTTCGCAGGCCCATCTGTTGGCATCTCCAGAGCGGCAAAAGCGGAAGCGCAAGTCTTGGCATGCATTTTTGAAGGCCGAGTTCGCATAGTCACAGCCCTTGGCTCACCGTCAGCTAAAATTTCAAAAAAAAGGATTTGCTGATTTATTCAGAATTTAAGAATATCAGAAGATGCAAGATTTTTTTTGCCATATTTGTCCATTTGTAAAACATCCCTAAGGATTGATATGAATCTTGGAATCCCGGAATGTGGAATTTTCTACAGTAGACGAAAATTCGACATTATAAACTTTTTTTCTGGAAAATAGTTCCGGTTGACCAGCTGGCCTGGGTCGGCCCGGTTGGGTGAAAAAAAACTAATAAGTCGAGTTCGTACCGGCCTGCTGGCCTGGACTTGGTCAGTGCTGACCAGGGATGGGCGAAACTCGAAAATTTCTCGAAACATGAAACACGAAACGAAACAAATTTTTTCGCGAAACATGAAACACGAAACTCGAAACAAAAAAAATCGCGAAATTTCATGAAACACGAAACACGAAATTTCGCCCATCCCTGGACCCACCCTCGTGGCAACTCTGCCTCAGACTGTAACATTGTTTGGCCTCCGGCCCGCATTGGATGACTTTGAAGCTCTTCTGCTCTTGCTCTTTCTGTTCCTCCAAACATTTGGTCCCATTTTTGAAGTCCAACATACAATCCGAGAAAAAGGCCTCTCCGCTGTAACAGTAAATTCCTGGAAAAAATTAAATTTATAAAATATTTATTCATTTTAAGGTTACCATAATTATTTGTGGTTGGGGAAATTGTCGGAATAGCGGTAATAGGAGGTACACACTCTAAATTTACAGAATATGTAGAGGCGTATTGGAACCATATTTTATTTGATACATCGACAAAAATTGCAACCTCCAAAATACAAAAAATAATTCTTTCCTTAGTTCATAATTTAAATATTATTTAAAATCTACTAAGGTTGATTTATAAAAACTACAAAATATTTTTACAATTTTTGGCAAAAAACTTTAAGCTGGAGAAAAAAAATTAAAGTTCGGCAATTAATCATCCTATTTCGAGAAAGGGATGAATTCATATTAATTAATTGTATTTCAAAACAAATAAAAAAAACCAGTTGATGGGCATGGCGGAATGCACACTCCATCTGGACCACGAACATACCCAGCATTTGGTACATTGGCACGCCGGCGGACCACCTATCAATGGCTTAACCTCTTTTTTGTATTTGATCATATGACCTTTTAAAATATTTTTTCTCAAATTGATTAACGGGAAAATCTTCAATATGAGCAATTTTATTGAATAAAAAATTTTCTTTTGGAGTTCCAATGAATCATCATCATCAACATTCAAATAGCTATTTTATAATTTTTTTTTCATCTGATATCACGTACCATGATCTCTCCAAAATAAGACCCAGGGTCTTATTTTCCAAACCCTCTAAAAGAGAGTCTTATTTTAGAGAGAATCTTTTTTCCAAAAGATTAACTACGGCATTTTTAATTTCAAGAATCTTTTATAAGGAGCTAAAATCAAATACTTATATAACTATATTGAGATGCTCTACTAATTATTTGAATATGATAAATTCGTTTAATTGGTTATCAAGCACTAGACACCTGTGCTTCCAAAATTTTTAACTGTTCCAAGGAAGAAAGGAGCTTTTTTAAGAGGGGCTCTTATTTTTCGAACCCTCTCAAAGGGGAGTCTTATTTTCGAGAGAATACTGTAAAAATCTTACACGATTCCTTTTGTATACAAATCGGGTTCGGGTCGGTGCAGGTGCCCTCACAAGTGCTGCAAATTCTGTACACCTCGTTAGGCCCCTTGCAGGGACAATCGCCGGGCAAAACGCAGTGGTTCATGTCTAAGTAGTCGTATAACACATAGCCCTAAATAATTATATTCAAAGCAGTCATTAAATTCATCATTAGTGATGAAGCCTTGAACATTCGCAAATATTTTCCTTATAAATACCCTTATACATACTTATTTTTACAACAATGAAAATAATTTATTTTTATTAAAGCATTAAAAATATCGATGTTAGACCATAACAAGAATCGCATGGCTCAATTTTTAAGATCATTGGGTAAAAATTATAAAAAACAAATAGGCCGAAAAGTCTAAACATTCTGGACTTTATTCTATCAAATATTTGAAATTTTCGAGAAAACATGATGTTTGAAAATCAACAAATTGTATATTAAATTTTTGAAAAATACTAACACATCATTGGTAAAATCGGCCAATTTGGTCCATAAATAACCCTTGGTAATATCCCTGTAATTATTTATTGAAGAATGAAAAAGTCACCGCCGAGCATTCGAAGGTCGGCAACTGTGCCGCGGCACAACTTGCGCAGGTTTTAGTGCCATCGCAGGTTGTCCAACAGCCACATCTGTCCACCTGGGTCTGATTTGGTGAATGACAGAGTGTTTGGGGGCTGATGGTTGTGATGGTGGTGATCGGGGTTGTCTGATCACTGGTCATACGGTAACCGTAGGCATGGTAGCACAGCAGCAAGAAGCCGATCAATTGCAGGGACATGGCGAATCGTGCAAATTGACTGATGGATCCGGTTTCGTGTGATTTAGCTAAAAGTGGAACATCCGACCTTACAATAAAATTTTGAAAACGAAAAATTACAAGCAACGAAAGATTCATCTAATCCACTTGGAATTTTAGGCAATCTAAATAAAAAATTTTGATTTTTAAGGCCTAAGTAATTTTTTTATAAAATTCCGTTCTTATGAAAAAATTCAAATTTTTATCAGGAGCATCAGTAATTATTAAAAAAGAAATATTTTTTTAACTTGAATTTGGTGTCGAATTTTCCAATTTTGTTTTTGATTTTCCGGATTTCTGTAGGATCGAAGTTTCCATTTTCTAATTTTCCGTCCACCTGAAATCAGTTTTAGTTAACTAATAATTTTTATGCACTATTAAAAATAAGATTCAAAAAAATGTTGATTAACCACGGATTTTTCTGATTTTTAATTTATTTATTTTTTTTGTTGGATCTAAATTTTATAATAAAAGATATACAGTGTAGTTTTATAATTTAGTCTATTTGATTAAGGATGATTAGGAATTAAGTCGTGGAAATATTTTTTGTAATTTTATAAATAATGAGAGGGAAATTATATATTTTCCAGGCGAACAAAGCAAAAAGTTGTGAATCAAAAATCAGGAACCATCCATTATTCCACTAACACATTTTATTGTTATTTTATTTAATTATTCTATTCAATATGTTTAAATGTGAAAATGGGAAATTCTTGAACAAATAATTTTTCTGGTTGGCAAATGCGTGTGAATTTTTAGATGAAAATTCAAGGGATTTCAATTTTTCTAGAAATTTGCGTTATTAAGAGGTATATCTATGCTGGAAAATTTTTTTGAGAATTTGTATCCTTTTTGGGGTAAAATTAGTAAATTTCGGCAAAAATAAAATAGCAAATGTTACATTTATATGGTAAAATGGTTAATTTTCATTGAAATTTTCGACATATATTTTACACAAAATCCTTCTCCCAGAAATCTATGAACATGGAACTTCAAGGCCTTAAAAACATGGATTTTATTTATCAAAATTTGACCAAAAACATGGCATATATATGTTGTAGCCGATATCGAATCTTTCGGCCGAATTCGAATTCGGCTAGCCGATATCGAATCATTTTTTTTCATCAAAACAAAAACTCTTTTTTTGAAGCTTCCTAGGCCATAACTATAAAAAGCAAATATGTGAAGAATTTTATTCTCTATCTTTTGGCCTGATTAGATTTTCAAATTTATTTGAAAATTTTTGAAATTTCCGAAAAATTCAATTTTTTGAAATTTTCAAAAATTTTTAAATTTTAAATAAATTTCAATAAACTAATCAGTCCAAAAGATAGAGCATAACATTCTGCACATATTTGCTTTTTATAGTTTTGGCCTAGGAAGCTTAAAAAAAAAATTTTGTTTTGAAGAAAAAAGTAATTCGATATCGGCTGGATTCGATATCGGCTACAACATATATGCGATATGGCATATATGTATGGCGATCTTTCTAAACATTACTCGTGTGATAATTTTCTGCACATTTTGCATTATCAAATTGCTGGAGGGGCAGCATCAGGGATCCCATAATCCCATTAGGGGCTGCCTGACAAAATTTCGAAAATTTATACTCCCCTCTTTAAAAATTTGATCATTTTTGGTTTGTTTTTAAGGAATTCATTTTCTGGAGGGGGGCGGCGGCCACCGTTAAGGGTCGCCAGAGATGTGTGAATTTCAGCTTTTTTCTTTAAGAAATTTGCGTAAAGAATTTAAAAAATTAAGCCCTTAAAAATTGAACATTTTTTGCATTTTTTTAATTCACTATATTATTGGAGCAGCCGCGACCCGATTGGACAAAAATGCATTCTATTAAATATTTTCTGGCACGATTTTGTCAAGAATTTGCTGGTATGGCAGTTTCCACATATGCATGGAAATTTTTTCAGCTGAATAAAACTTAAAAAACGACCGGTTTGGACCCCCCAGCAGGCCGGGTTTCGATACCCCGTTTTTCGGTTCGGTTTACCGGCATGAGCTAGCTACTCGATAAAAGAGTATTGCTTCTTTATTCCTTCAGCATACATAATTAATAGAAATCATAGCACATATTTCACAACTCATCACTTTCCCACCAATGTGATCACATTTTCGGTCCATCTTCACTCTCCAATTCAATTGTATGATTTAGTGGTGGGCTTGGTTGTGCTGGCTATGGCATAATAGTCGAGCAAATCCTTGTTGCACTCGTCACCCTTGCAGGGCAAACAGTCAATGTTGGAGTCACCGAAACGGCAAAAGCGATAGCGCAAGTTTTGGCAACTGTAGTTGGAAGAGCCACAACCCTTGACAAGATACTCGCCGTCAGCTAAAAGTTGAAAAAATGAATTTCAACAAAATCTGAAGCCATGGTTTTTGAGAAAGTGCAATATTTTGGCCATTTTTTCCCATGTACTATTTTTTTGTCATTTTGGTAGAGATCATCTAATAAAACATTTTTAGTATAGAATTTTTCAAATGTATCGAAAAAGGTCATATGAGCAATTTATGTGAAAAATTTCTAGTTTTTCCGTGATAAATATTCGAGGAAAAACAATTTTTGTGATTTTACAAAATTTAAAATTTTTTAGAGGATCTTCCTTCTTATTAGACCAAAAGGTAATTAAATTTGCCTTAAATAGCCGAATTAGCATTAATGCAGAATCGATTAGCTTTTCGAATTACCCTGAAAAAGTTCGAATAATTTTTTTCAAAAATCTGGAAAAATAGTTTTTCCATAAATTCGAATTGTCGGAATTACGAAAAAAAGGCCAAAAGATAGAGCATAAAATTATGCGCCAATTTGCCGTTTATACTTTTGGTCTAACAAAGTCTAACTTTTTCTAAAGGACTTGATCTTATTGACTACGGCACTCACTGGTTTGGCAACTGTGCCGAACACTGTAGCATTCGTCATCTTGCGACTCGCATTGGATGACTGCGAAGTTGGAGTCCGCTTTGGCCTTTTGCTTCTCCAAACATTCCGTCATGTTTTTGTCCACCGAACAGTACGGGAAAAAGCCAGTCCCATTATAGCAACGAATTCCTGGACAAAAATGGGCACAAATTTATAAATTTATGTAATTAATACATAATATTTTACCAGATTTCTTTGTGGTTGGAGGGGTTGTCGGAGCAGGAGTGGGAGGCGTACATTCCAAAATTTCTAATAAAGTATTAAAATTAATTATTTTTTAATTTTATTATTATTTTTTGGATACTTCGATAATAAATCGTTAATCACCGACACTTTTTTGCTAGAAATGGTCATATGTATCTATAATTTATTATTAGAAAAATTATTGCGATCCATGTAGGCTGCAATTCATCATTTTCTTTTTGACATTAAAATTGCTATTTCGAAATTTAAAATTGTTTCAAATTTTCTTTAAAATGCATCAAAACTCTGAATCCTGAAAGACGAAAAAACTGGCCATATTTTTCCGGATACTTGATTTTTGTATGTTATTTCCTAACAAGTAAAAATGTTTTATGCGTGATTGATTGGCCGCAGTTTGATCACTTTTTGAATAAATGATTTTCCGTTTTACAACAACGATATATGATAAATAAGGAAATTTGTTCTAATAATTTTTAGTAATTGTATACTTGATGGACAACTGTATGGCGGAATGCACACTCCGTCTGGACCGCGAACATACCCCACCTTGCATTGGCACATCGGAGAACCACCTGTGGGAATGGCATACTGTAATAGTATTCTGTATACTTTATACTATATTATACTATTCTGTATACTTTTTGCCCTTTGTAACTATAAATGCACTATATTTATATTTTAGGAATAAAACCAATTAAAAGTTCAACGCTTTCAGTCTTTTTGTTTTTTTTGATTAGTTAAAAGGTGAAAAAAAAACTTATAACTTATACAGGCATTTACAGAATATAAATAAATGAAATTTTATTTTCGTACGAATTAACAACATGTCTTTACATGATTGTTTTTGAATACAAATCGGGTTCGGGTCGGTGCAGGTGCCCTCACAAGTGCTGCACAGTGTGTATTCCTCGTTAGGCCCCTTGCAGGGACAATCCTTGGGCAAAACACAATGGTCCAAGTCGTAACCGTACGTCACGTAGCCCTAAATCCGTTGCCATGAATAAGGTCACAACCTTTTGAAAATTAAATTTTGAAGTGAATTTTTTTCTAATCTCGCTTTTTGCGGAATTTCGTATAAAAATTAATTAAAAAATTCTCACCTTCGAGCACTTGCACCCCGGCAACTGGCCCGGGTAGCATGTTTGGCAGAGTTGGATGCCCTCACAAGTTTGCCAACATCCACAACTGTTCGCTTCAGTTTGGTTGGGCGAATGACATTTTGGCGATTTCATAGTAGTGGTGGTGGTGGTGGTGGAAGTGATCGGAGGTTTTACGTAACCTGATACATTCAGGCCGAAGCTGATCAGTAACAAAGTGATCAACGGAAGAAATATCATAATGAATTTGAGCACTAAATAGCAAATTTAAAGAATTTTACGTAGTGAAAAAACGATGTGAAATGTTTGTTATGTGCCGACCTTTATACCATTAAAATCTTTTGATTTTTATTTAACTAATAATTATTGGATCAAAAATTGTCGGGTCCTCAAATGCAAGTATTACAACAAAGGTGCCGTTACTTTCCATTTTCTTATCATTTCTTATCCATTTTCTCATACTAAAATATCTAGATGTATCGATCAAGTTTAAAGCCTATTCTTTATATTTTGATCATTCCTTAAGAATGAGGGATACATTTATATAAAGGTATATTTTTCTAAAATAAAGGGTCATTGAAAAGGGCTGGATTTTGGAATTTACTTTCCTTTATCTTGCTGAAGTGAAAAGAACATACATCCAAAGAAGCTATGCACCATTTTATTTTGAGAAAATATGGTTTTCAAATAACATGAAGATACTGAATTTTAAAATTCTATTTTATTGGACAGTTTCTATTAATTTATCTCATTGGTCGGATTTAATTGTCCAATTTTCTTTTTGTTAAATAATTAAATTTTAATATTTTCACTGGAATTTGGCATAAGTAAAAATTTTCGACTAATACATTTAGCAAATTCATTTGAAAGTGGATTTCGCATGTTTAGATTCGAACTTCAAATCTATTTCCAGGTCCAAATTTGTAATTTGCGTTTAATCTATGGGTGTTCAATATTTTATACAAAAATAATTCCATTCAAATTCTCATTGATTTAGTAACTGCTAATAAATCATAAATTTTAGGCATGATATTTATTTAGGTATAAGGTGAATCTACTTGAAAATTAACTATAAGCGAAAATGTCATAATGAAAGTCAGGATTGTAGAATAAAAATAATAGATTTTTCGTAAATAAGAATATATTTATGCTAAAAATAATTACTGACCCAAAAGTAATGTTCAGAGGCCAAACATACACATTATTTCTTTGTAATATATATGTTTGTATACAATGGAATTAATAAAAAAAAATTAAACAAGAAATATGTTTAGCCAGGGAGAAGAAGCATTTTTTATCCAATTTTTCAATAGAACAAGGCAAAAAAATGATGGAATCAGGAACAAAAGAGACCAGAAGTTAAAGCATCAAATGTTAATCATGGAATAATTTTTCGATAATAAAAGTATTGAGAAATGGAAAAATGATTTCGACATGAAAAATTTTAAGATTGGAGAATCAATCCTTGTACAGCGCAAGGTTTTTAAACCGGTGTCCATAAGTCCAAAGGGAAACAATATGAAGCGAATGATTTTCTCTTCTATCTCATATTGTCTTTTCGCGACGAGAAAAAAAGGAAATGTGAGAGATAACATTGACAGACACTGTAAATTCGGTCAGAGAAGGTCTATATGGACACCGATAAAAATTCCTCGATATGTATATAATATGAAGTTAAAAAAAGAGCAGTCTATGAGTTTTTGATTGTTGTTTTTTCGGTGCTGTCGCGTTTGTAAAAAACCGCCAATGTGCGCGTTTGTAAAAAAACCGCCAATGTTTATTATTGTTTTTTTATTGATTTATTTTTTAATTATTATTCAAAAAATTGCGGTACTTATTTGATTTACGTACCCATTTTTTCTTTAAAAAATTTCAAAAAAAATTTTCCTCGTAAATTCATCTAAAAATGGCTTCTTTAGGTAATTTTTAACGCTGAATTCGAATCTGAAGTCCATTTTGACGTAATGCGTCATCTGACGTCACTTTTTGACGCTGACGTCAAAAATTTTCGAAAACATTTTTTCTATTTTTTATTGCAAAAATGACTCACCTGTTCGAAGCTGATTCCGATCCTGACGTCCATTTTGACGTAATGTGTCATCTGACGCCGGGATGCAGTGTGTAGAACCCGCAACGAATATGTACATAGACGGGATAGCGCATTACAAAGAACCAAAATGAATTTACGAGGATTTTTTTTGACGTCAGCATCAAATAGTGACGTCAGATGACGCATTACGTCAAAATGGACTTCAGATTCGAATTCAGCGTTAAAAATTACCTAAAGAAGCCATTTTAGATGAATTTACGAGGAAAAATTTTTTTGAAATTTTTTTAAAGAAAAAATGGGTACGTAAACCAAATAAGTACCGCAATTTTTTGAATAATAATTAAAAAATAAATCAAAAAAACAATAATAAACATTGGCGGTTTTTTTACAAACGCGCCAGGACGGTTTTTTCCATGAATTTATTCAATGATGTGTTCCCTCTCATTATCATTTTTTGTCACAATTATATAATGAAGAGATAGAGGAGATTTATTCACAGTAGAAAGTTGATGGGTGTGAAACAAATAATTATTTATGAAATATTCCAAGATTTTATAGTGGAAATAGAGTAAAAATTAATAGTTAAAGATAAAAATAATAGAAAAAATAGAATTAGATAAATTCGTTAATAAAAAGGTCAATAATGAATGAACATAATGATGAAATAGGCATATTAAAATATTTAAGGGAATTTATAAAGTGAAAAAAGAACTTTGAAATACATTGCTTCTATCAATAAATGTCATAAATTATGAAATATGAAAAATTCCTAAAAACCTCCTTGCCTTCGTCCATTTGGCTTGGATAATGATTTTTGAAGTTTCGAAACTTTGTGTGACTTTTTTGCCGACTTTGGTGGGTCTTGATCACGTGACATACAAGCAAAACTGCTAACACGAGACATATCGCCATCATCAGTTTCCCAATAATACTGGTCACCGTCGTCGCTTTCAGTCGTCTGAAAAAATATTTTAACATTAAAATTTGAGCAATAAATAATAATAATTATAAAGCAAAATATTGTGACTTTTGTAATTGTAATAATAGCATATTTTTGCATATTTTTGCCTTGTCCAAATTTATATCTCTATAATCTGAAAATCCAACAATTGTGTTATCCGTTAATTAGACACCATCTCCGAATCAATAGGGTGTCGCGAAAATCGCGATTTTTTTGAGTTGATTTAAAAATTAATTTTTGTATTTTTTATTCCTATTTTTTGGCTGCAAAATCACTTCGATTTTACAATATCCGGTCACATTCCTTTGTCCCGACGGAATGATCCCTCCCCCGATCGCTAATGGAATTCCTTTCTCTCTCTCCCCTTTCTCTCTATTTATTGTACTATTTCCCCGGATATCCATGGTTCACTCATGTGAATAGGCCCTATTTAAATTCCCTCCGAATTTCCCCCGATCATCCATTCCGTTCAGTTCTGTTTCTCCCATTTATTTTATTTAAATAAACTTTATTCTTATTTTCGCTCTCTTCAACTAGGCAACTGTTGGGGAGGAAAGTTTCGCGCTTTTCACACATAGGATATTAATGAAGAATTAATAAAAATGCATTTATGAAACATTTTAAATTTTAAGCTTTTAAAAGTTTGAATTAAAATGCAATTGTTAAATATTCCCTTACCATGCACAAAATGCAGGTTTCCTCATAACATTCAGGGTCCCACTCAATCCGATCTGTAGTACATTTCGTTAGAGGAATTCTATTCCCATTAATCTGCAATTTCACTATTAAATTAAATTTAATTATTTATTAATCACTAAATGCCAACTGAAAATCAAGCTCAAATTCGCAAACAAAAATATTTAATCTCCTGGGTCTCCTCCAATCTTTCACTGGGCCCAAATCCATCATCACTCGAATAAATTGCATTCAAAAAAATTTAGAAAAAAAAACTCATGGATTGATCTTTATATCAATCGATCGAACTACCAAAGAACTACGATTCAAATCCAACCTCTTAAAATTGACTAACTTGTAAAAAAATTAGGCCAAATAATCACAAGTGCTAGAAATTGGCCAATACAATTGGTTAGTTTGGCCAGAAATTTCGAACCGCTTGGTTCGATTTTCTGGCCAAATTTAACATGCTTGGACTTTGCCTCCTACCGCGAAAAATACACCCCTAAGAATGGGAGTCGCCGACCCAAAAATGCACCCCCTAAGCATGGCATTTTTACCAGAAAAAAATTGATAAAAATTTATCAAGGATTGAGTCCGATTTTTCAAAATTTTGATTTTTTGAAAACTGATTTCTGTGAAATGTTTTTAATAAAATTAATTAAGAGATGCGAAAAACTCTTGTTTCTGACTAGACGAAATTTGGTAGCGCCCATTGTGAAAGAAAGAGGGATATACCTATGTATTGTCCGTTCATATTTTTGTGATTTCTCCCAATTTCACACTCCACACTTCAGACTTCACTTCCTTCTGACCTTTAGCTTTGTTATTATTTCCTGTTCATTTTTGGAAATAAATTATTATTTATTTATTTATTGCTTCTTTTTGTTGCGAACACAACCTTAGGTGCTATTTATTGGGTTGTAACATAAGTAATTTCCGAAAATCACAAATAAATTAAATATTTTATTACTTTATTTTTATAAATCCAACTTCAAATATATAAATACCATTATATTCTCCTAACATTATTCTATTTATAAATTATCTTAATTAATTGATTAATGTGAATGAAAAATGAATTTAAAATTAAAGAAATAAATAAGTCAAAATAAAATCCTTTAAAAGAATTATTCTTTTTTATCTAAAGGACCAAACTAAACATTTTTGATTTAACTATATTTATTTAAGAAAATATTTGTAGAGCATTTTAGATAAAACGGAATTTCCCGATAAAAATGTTAAAAAAAANAAAAAAAATTGAAATCATTTTTTCAATTTACGTGGTATATATTCGCGTGGTTAACTTCACCTGTAAAGCCCTATGGTATTTAGTCATAATTTTTTTTCTTAGATTTAACTGTATATTTTTTTCTTATTTTAATTTTATAGTACTATGATTATTCTCCATTTTTATGATCGATTGCTTACGATTCATTTAATATTTAATTTTGGAAAAATTCGATTTCCATAATTCTTATTTTTATATATTTTTAAATAAAAAACTTTATTTTCAAACTAATCGAATAATTTTAATTGGGAAATAAAAAATATGATCATCCAAGAATATAAACCAGAAATAGTAATAGAAAATATAATTAAATTTAAATTTTTTGAAAGGAAGTTAATCTAATCATAATATTATAAGTAATTTTAAAATATATAATTTTATATCTTTTATTTTATAATGGAACAACTTTTATAATCTATCATAATGCTCTATCCTTATCTTAATATATTGAAAAAAAATTTGACGATAAATTGTTTAAAAAGTAGAGAAAAATTATTTTGAAAATTTCGGAAATTACTTATGTTACAACCCAATAGTTGAGTGATAATAGATTGGAGTTTTGGGGTGCAATAGAGACCGGACTTTGGGTTCAATCGAGATTTCGATCGAATCCGAAAAATCTCGGAAAATATGACCGAGATTATTCGAGATTTTATAATATATGAAAAATTTCAATAAAGTGATTAAATAGCTGGTTTATATAAAAAATAGATTTTATAATGAAATAATGAGGCATAATAGCGATATTTAACAATAAGATTTAATAAAAAAATTCCGAATCCAACTTAAAATAAGATTTTAGACGATATGAACTTTCTCTCTGCACCCTGTGTACTCTTTTGCCATTATATTTCTCTGTCACTCCGGTGAAAGATTCGCTTCATAAAATCAAAGGTTTAAAGAATTTTCATTTTATTACTGTATTCAACATGCCATATAAATAAAAATGAGATATAATAGAGTAACGCTGCTGGGCCCTTGCCTAGAGATCGTTCGCTTTGCACTCTAGAGACATCTTTTTCCAGAGGAAAAAGACAAGAGGCGGCCGGGGGACGATCCCAGCGTCTTCCGATTAGATCTCGGCTGCTCTACCCAACTGAGCTACGCCCGCCTCTAGAGAGCTTGACTAATAGATCTCTTTTGCTTCATCCATAAGGGGAATGCTCCTCCCTTACGATAGTGAGATTTAATATGTAGTGAGATTTAAAAAAATATTACGAATCCAACCTATCACTGTATTCTTTTGTCAAAAATTGACAAAAAAAACGAAATAGACCAACCGAGAGGTTGGTTCAATATTCGGATAAATAAAAACAATCTAAGATGTTCGAGATTCAAAAATTTTCGATCGAGATTCACGAAAAATCTCGAAAAATCTCGTCTCAGTCCGGTCTCTAGTATGCACCATTAATCCTTTTTGAACTCGAAATTTTTTACATTAACTTAATCCAATTTTACGGTTTTGGGAACTGGATCTCACGATTCTACTAACCACAAAGTTGTTGTGCCAATGACAATTCCAACATGAATCGCCTGTTGTGTTGATGCATATGTCATCTTGGATATCAGCTCCACAACCTACTCCCGGGAATTCTGGGTTTGCTCTGTATATGGTATGGAAGAGAGGACAATTATTGCCTTGCTTATGCGGTGACAGCTCTAAAATAATTGTATTAGATCAATTAAAGAGAAAGCTGAACTCTAATCTTTGAATTTGAATTGAACGATTCCTTCTTAATTGTCATTATTTAAAAAAAAATCAGAAAAATACCAAATTCCTGCGAAAAAATATAAAAGAGATTCATTAAATATTATTTGTAATGGCAAAAAAAACAAAAGAAAATATATGCAAAAAATTATAAACTTTAATGAGTATTTATTAATTATAGCTCGTACAATCTCGTTGAAATCCCTTTGAAATCTCTTGAAAGTTGTTGAAAAAGCTCGACAATTTAGTTTTTTATTCATATTTTTTATCATTCTTTTTTACAAATTGCCATTATTAAAAAAAAATTAACTGCTCATTTGTTGCAACTGAAGTCCTATTTCTAGCTTTTAATTTAAAAAAAACTAATTTTTATGTAGTGGACTGCGACTGCCAATGGATAGAAAATAAATTTAGAAAATCGTGAGTTTCTGCTCACAATTACAACCATGGATTGTATTTTTTTGAGAATGCCCAATATAGCTCATGTTCCCAATTTTATCTCATATCTTTTTTGAACTCCACTTGCCCGTTCTATATCGCAACTTGAAATTGAACTTCTGATCCGGATCGTGTAGCATAAGAATCACTTCAGTGTCATATTCTTCCGCCAAAATGGTTGGCAATTGCATAGGTTTGGCTTCTTGGCTTAACATCACTTTCCTCTCATTTTTACAACAGATTCGAGCGCCTTAATTGTAAAATAACGTAGGTAAATCTGTATTTAAAAACCGAATTGAGTCGTTTTCGAAAACAAAAAAAAATTTTTTTTAAACCTAGCTAATAGTCGGGACTGACCGGGACCAAAAATGCACCCCTAAGAATGGCATTTTTGGTGAAATTTGGAAAAATTTTAAGGAAGAGGAAAATTCTGAGTTTTATGGTGAAAATTCCATAAGAAATTTAATTTTTTCGCCTAAAAAAGCAAAATCTTCCCACTCCCTTCATATTACTTTTCACCATTCAATTTTTCTTCCATCGGTCTTGCCCTCTATTTAACCACTAACAAACAGTTCCCCTTTGCCCATCCATCAATCTCCCTAATACAGGGTGTCTATTTTACCCTGAAAACATGGCATTTACCATGAAAACGGGGTACTCGCCATGTTTTTGCCATGATTTCTTCAGATGCCATGAAAAGCCATGATTTTAGTTTTTTCGAAAAATTATTGGCTTTTACCAAAAATGTTCAATTTTCTTAAGGAAAAGAAGATTAAATCCTCAACATTTTTTCTCCGGCGGCCCCTATCGGGGCCGCCGACACCTCTTAATATCATGAAATTATTTCTGAAAAAATTATTAAGCAAAAAAAATGTTCAATTTTCTTAAGGAAAATTTAAAAGGAAAATTTAATTTTTTTTCAAGATTTAAATTTTTTTTTTTTGTATTTTTATACTAAAGGCTGGTGGTCCCTGTCAGTCCCGGTCCCGGTTGAAAAACCTGGTCCCGGTCCCGATCCCGGTTTTGCTAGTCCGCCGGTCAGTCCCGGTCCCGTTTTTTGTCAAAAATCCCGGTCCCGCTCAACCCTATTGTAAAATACTGCTCAAAAATGTTATCCAACGAGTAAAATTTTTCTGGATAAATTGATAAGAGCAGCACTAACCTGTGGCGATTTTATCCGTTTTATATTTAATTTCCAGCCAAGCGGTACATGGACGGTCACAATTAAACCCAATGTGCTCAAACTCAATTTGAATGCGGGGCTTCGTTTGGATGCTGTCCTGTTTAAGCTAAAATTTAAAAAAAATGAATAATCATCCCATGACAAAACCACTTTTTATTTAATGGTTTTCTAGGGTGTCAAATATATTTACAAATAGGTGCTAGGGTGAGAGAATATAATATTAGAGTATAAAAGTATAAAATTAGAATATAAAATTTTGCAAATTTTGCCTTTTTTAGTTTTGGTCTGTTGGATATGGGATTAGTGATTGGTTTTGGCGTGAATGTTTGGCGCCAATCTCACCGTTCAAATTATGACATTTCCTCCCCGCATTATTTTATGTTTTTTCCTCCCATCCAGTCTTGTTATTCACTTCCCCAGTAATTTGAGAATTGATATTTATTCCATTGATAAATATACCTTTATTATCATTCAATTATTTGGAAATAATCGTTCTTCGATTTATTATTTTATTTTATTATTCTTGTTGGTATTGTTGTCGTGGTTGATGTGCCTTTGGTAAGTGGGAATGCTTGTTTCATTATCATTATACTCCTCTTGGTAGTACATATCTGTAGCTCAGAGCTCTCATCGATTTTTTTTTGAAAATCAGAACATTAGAGCGCAAAAATCAGAATATGCTGATAATGATATTGAAACAGCAAATACACAACATGGTCTAGGTTTTTGAATTTTATAGGACTTTTTGAGTTTTGATATTTATAAATGACGACATGGCTGGTTAAAAACCGCCATATTAGGCATTAACAAACCGCCACTTTGGTCAAAAACTTTAAAGCTTGTTAGGCCAAAAGAATCAAAAGCAATTATGCACTCTGATCTTTTTTTATTTTTTCGTAATTGAAGAAAAGAATGCGAAATTTTCTTGAAAACCCCAATTCTTCAATATCTTACACACGTCAAACGAAAAATAAACAATTTAATAAGACAAATAAATGAAAAATACTTACAATTGTTTTTTCATATGTATTTATTTGAATGGTGTGATACCCGTGGGTGCCTAACGTGTGATCGGGAAATGATCGAGGATGTGATTAATGGGTCTGGCCCATAGGATGGCGAAAGGAGCTCAATAAAAGAGCTCCCAAAATCCCAGTTGAGCAGTCTTGTCAGTCCAAGCCCCGGAATGAGAGGGAACCAACATCCATTCCTCCCGAGAATGTTCCCCATTGAATTGTGAAAGACCCGGAATAAAGTAATTGGCAGACTCCTTGGACCCTAAAGAACCGGTACAGAGCATGGAGGTCCTGCTCGGGGGGAGCTTCAAGCTTGGCGACACTCGACAACGAAGGTCGACTCACCCTCGGCTGAACTTCGTTGCTCGGCTGTATGTCCCACTGGGATGGATCTAGACGCCAAACAACATCGTCTACGCCTCCCAGCCCCACTGGTCCAAGTAAAACTACAACAACATAACACCACATGGCAAAACAACGACAACAGAACAAGTGCCTGCCTGATGATGGGCAACAACTGCGCGGTCGTCGGAGGCTTTTCTTCACTTTTCACTCCGACGGGTAGACACTTAAAAATACCATTTAACATCACAGATTGAGACGACAACTCCAGCCGAGGCATTTGACTGCAGCAAGCGACGGGAATGGTAGCCGGAGGCTTTTCACTGCACTCCGGTGGGCAGCCAATGCAAAATGTTGCTTGTGTGTGCGACATCTTCAGAGGTTTTTGGCCCGTTTTTACTCCGAAGGATGTCAGCCGACTGGTCACCGGCCACCAACCACAAACTGCTATCGTCTCGGCAGTAAGACAACACTCATTCTGGCTGGACAACATAAACATCAAAGGAACACGACAACAACGGTAACAAACAACGACAACAACAACGGCAACCTATAAGACAACGATATGAAAGTTTGGACGAGACATTGGACATGAGAGACACACGAGCAGTTCTGGCGCATAGATGGGCCCAAAAGAAATTCCCGATGATCGAAGCTGATGCAGGCCATGAGCGGCTAGTTAATCCNTCATTCTGGCTGGACAACATAAACATCAAAGGAACACGACAACAACGGTAACAAACAACGACAACAACAACGGCAACCTATAAGACAACGATATGAAAGTTTGGACGAGACATTGGACATGAGAGACACACGAGCAGTTCTGGCGCATAGATGGGCCCAAAAGAAATTCCCGATGATCGAAGCTGATGCAGGCCATGAGCGGCTAGTTAATCCACCTAGAATGAGTACAATTTTGGGCATTGACCTGTTAGGGCAAATTGTATTTGAGAAAGCCCAAATCGAAAATAAAGCGCGGGACGCGCTTATGCTGAGGGGGTGGATGATACCCGTGGGTGCCTAACGTGTGATCGGGAAATGATCGAGGATGTGATTAATGGGTCTGGCCCATAGGATGGCGAAAGGAGCTCAATAAAAGAGCTCCCAAAATCCCAGTTGAGCAGTCTTGTCAGTCCAAGCCCCAGAATGAGAGGGAAAACCGGTACAGAGCAGGTGTTTAGAGCTGAGCGAAGTCAACGAAAGATGGCGAGCAGGGCTGCACGAAACTCAGATTTTGCTCGATACTCGAAACAGGACGAAACTCGGATGCCTACTCGAAATCGAAACTCGAAATTTTTGAAAAAATTTCAAAAAAATTTTTTTTGACATATTACAAAAGAGTATATGTTCCTGTAAAAAAGAAATTTTTTTGAAGTTTTAACGAATTTTCTTAAGGAAATTGATCAATTTTTTGTCTTTGGTGAAAAATTTGCTTGCCAAAACGATAGCTGCAATGTTTAAAAATAAGATGTTATTAAATGAATAATCTTTATTTCTCTACTCATCAGTATTACAAAAATGGCCGATCCGCTGAGCCTTATTTTTGACTATAATTGATACCGGTTGAAACTAGCCTTTTAAGGTCAAAATGTCACCAAATTTATAAATTTAAAAAATCTTTTTAATCCATTTATGCAGATTATTTGCGTGATCTTTCAGCTTTTTAAAATTCCTATAAAATATTTGAGAAATTTTAAATCGAAAAATCATTTTTTTAAATTTTAATATTAAACTGAAAAATCATTCAGTTTAAACTAATTTCTGAAAATTTTACTTTATGTAGTAAGAATTAGGTATTGTTTTTGACTAGATGACATTTGAAAATATAGCATTTTCAAATGTTATAAAAAATTTCAAATCAATTTTATTAAATTAAAAATAGTAGAAAATTTTGTAAAATTTATGTCGCATTTTCCAATGCTTCTTGCTCCATTCTTTTTTCGGAGTCAGAAAGTCTTGAAAAAATGATGACATGAGAGGGAGGGACGGGTTGGGAATCTATTTTGAATGTCTGGGATCGTGGATGGCGAAGGATGGCAGAAAAATTGAAGATATTGAAAAGAAATTAAGAATGTAATTGGTGGAAAATTTTGCATACCCACAAATAAAATTCAATTTTTTTGAAATTAAAAATCGACAAAATGCTAGATTAGTGGCGCAGGAACACAGGTAGTTTTCGGGTTACCGGGAGAATGAAAATTCCGTACCGGTTCCGGTTACATACAATCCTAATCCAGAGTATTGTAAAAAATTATTATCATTATTTTGTATACTTAATAGAAAATTATATTAACTTGGTACAAACTTTTGTTCCGAGAAGGAAAGTGTCACATTGAAATGGACATTCACTTCAACTTGATATTGTGTTCCACCATTGACCTTCTGGAAATTTGTACGCAAAGCACAAGCACCCACAGCGAAACCGTGTCGACCAGTGCTCTAAATAATTAAAAAATTTGATTATTTGAATTATAAGACGATTGTGTATTTAGAAATAAATAACAGTTAGCGAATTATTCGGAAATAACAGTTAGCGGTCACAGTTTTTTTCAATTTGTTTTTTATTTAAACTATTTGTTTAATTTTTGGATATATAAATTCTTTATAAAAAATTTATCCGCACTCTTTGATATCTATCAAATGTGCTATAATAGGTGTTTCTTCAAAAAATTCTAAAAAAAAATGAGGAATGAAATTTAAAAAAAATTTTTTAAAGCTTGCTGGATCAAAAAATGATCTTTTCGAAAACAACATAAGTCCTATTTAAAATAAACATAAGGATAATAATTAAAATCATCATCACCTTTACACCACCATTATCGTTTTGACTGCATAACGCGGCAATTTTGTTTTTTGGAGCATTTTTGAACTATTGTAAGGGAATGTGAATTTAAATTCCTACTGAATAAGTCAATTTAAAGTTAAGAAAACTTTTTTATTTTATTTTATTTTATTTTATTTTGAATAAATGGAAACGACTAACCGTAAAGTCTTCCGAAACATTTTGTTTAGGATCCATTAATCCGTCATAACAAACGGTAAATATGGCCGAATTCCATCTATAAATTAATATTTAAAAGGGGTCCAAATATAAAAGGGTTCCAATTTTTTATTTTCTTTAAAAGCTAAACTTCTTTCGCTTAAAAATAGTTTAAAATTTGGAACAATGTTTTTGGAGTATAGATACTGATTTTTAATATAGTCTATTAAATTTGGCAAATTTTTTTACTATTCTTGGGGGTGTTCTATAAAAGGCATTTAAAAAGGGCCTATTAATGCTCTTTAGAACCTTTTTCAGACCTTGTTAGACCAATAATTTATACAGAATTTTATTCTTACTTTTGGTCTGTTTTCGTAATTTTGAGTTTTGACAAAAATAAATTAGATAAATTTCGACTTTATCAAGGAAATTCGAAACTAAAAAGACTAAAACATAGAGCGAAAAAATTTAGTACAATATGAATTCAATTTTAGACAGAATCGATCTCGACAATGTTATTTTGAATGGAATATATATGTAATAATTGAATATAAAAGTAATTATATAATTAATTTATTTTTTAAATTTTTTGAACTGTATTTCATCCCAAATTAGTATTATGAAAAATTCTAATTATTTTTTCAAAAATTTCTAAAAATTTATTTCTAATTTAATTTAAATATAATTTGTTCATGTATATTTCGATTTCGTTTTTTCACTATAAAAAATTTACTGTCGAAAGCTCGAAAGTAACCACTGGCGAGTTCAACACTGTCGAAATTATTAGGGACCTATAAATTCGTACAAATTTGCCTTTCATATTTTTAAGCTAGCAAGATCTAAAAATTTTCTAAAATGCATTTTAGCGGGTCCTTTGTTAACGACCAAGCTTAACACTGACTGATTGCATTCATCCTCGCTGCTATTAGATGTTTGATGTTGGTCGTCATAATAGCATGCTTGGTTGTAGGTCTCGTCAAATATTGCCTCACGTTCTTCTCGGGACATTGATTCGTTGGCCAGACTGTCATCCCGTTTCTTCTGTGCTTCATCAATCAGTGTATAGTTGCAAGTAAGAGCCAGAACATCTGCACGGAATTCGAACATCGGAGTTGGATCTTGATCGCTACTTTGATTTGGCTTCAAAACAGGTATCTTAATACGAAAAACAAGCTAAAAAGCATTTTTGGTATTTTTTCTGCAATTGGACTACCCGACAATTCAGCACTTTTACCTATGTCTCGGCTCAACTTAATCTAGAAAAAAAAGAGATTGGTGTCAAAAGATAGAGCATTAAATAATTATAAAATAAGTTTAAGTTTTACAGAATGGGTAAAGTATCCAGAAAATTATCCCCAGCTGCAAGAGGAGGGTATACCTGAGTGTGATTTTTTGGCGTAAGTTTCAATCTTTTAGGTCGATTAGATTTGAGTGCTAAAATTTTAAAAGTACCAAAAGGCAAAAAAAAGGAATACAACATCAAGGAGAGCCAAGTGGTCTGTGCGACAGAAAGAATCTAATCGGGGATTTGAATATTTAGATTCACGTTTCACCAAACATCACAATTATTATGTCATTTCATCCTTTCACCCGTTCCGCCCTATTCAACTCATAATCAGTCTTATAAAATTCACACACTTTAATTGTTGAGTGAATAAATTTTATATTCCTATCTTTTATTGCCATTTATCATTTGCAGTTCTCCTTTTCTGGAATTCTGGATCCGTTGTTGTCTTTTCCCATATTATTTGGAAAGGTCGATCTCGGGTCTTATTTTCTCTTTCCGTTCCCGTTTCCCCAAAATTCCCTTGACATAAAAAATTTATCGTCTATACGGCGCTTGGCAAGCTAAATCAAATTCACGGTTTTTTCTCGAAAATTGAAAAAAGCAGTGATAAATATAAAATATATATTGGGGCGAGGAATAAGTTCTGTCATAGTAGAAGGAAATCTTTAAAATTTTTATTTTTCAATTTGTAATCCTATATGAATTTGGTGTTAAATGAAAACCTGAAGTCTCCTGATTCTTATAAAATTTTTATAAAAAATTTAGCTGCAATTTTCAATGCCGAAAAACTGTTTGTAAAAAGATGGCTCAAAGTGTAAAAATCCTGATCGGTTTGTAAAAATTGTTGAAAACGAAGAGAAAAATGAAAAAAGATGACAGGCATAGACAATCAAATATGGAGAATTTGAATCTAGTCTTAAAAAATTTAACGGCCTTAAATTTTGAGGTATTTCGAGCCTTTCAACATAATGGTTAAAATTAATTATTTGCCCCGAAACTTATATTTTTGCAAATAAAACAAATAGATTTAAATAATTAATTTTACTCAGCTCACCGAACACTATCAAATAGCGAATAAAGTAATCGATAAATTCAATTTCGGCAAAAATCATTTTTTTCGACTATACTTTACCGATGCGTTTTTTTAGAAAAATGAAAATTACAATATTTTTCATATTTTTTAATGAGTTTTTTTATATACTATCCGATAGAGCTCGGCGAGCTGAGTAAACAATGATTTAAATTTCCCTTTTTAATTAACAAAAAATTCGACTTTTTATTGACGAATTTAAATTTTGCATACATGGGATTAGATGGCTTTTAAACAATTTTTCGACAGGAAAAATTGAAACTAAATTTTTAATAAAATTTTATAAAAATCAGGATACTTCAGGTTTTCATTTAACACCTAATTCATATAGGGTTACAAATTGAAAAATTAAAATTTAAAAAATTTCCTTCTACTATGACAGAACTTATTCCTCACCCCAATATATATATATATATATATTTAAATTTGACAATGACATAAAATTGGGAAGTTGCTGCGTTTCAAATATTTTCTGCAATATAGATATACCATTATACAGGCTTTAATTCAAGTTCATCTTTTAAATATTATATTGTATATATTAAAGTATGATTTAGTATATTTTTATTTTTAATATATATGTTGTAGCCGATATCGAATCTTTCAGCCGAATTCGAATTCGGCTAGCCGAATTCGAATTCGGCTAGCCGATATCGAATCACTTTTTTCATCGAAACAAAAACTTTTTTTTGAAGCTTCCTAGGCCAAAACTATAAAAAGCAAATATGTGTAGAATTTTATGCTCTATCTTTTGGCCAGATTAGATTTTCAAATTTATCTGAAAATTTTTGAAATTTCCGAAAAATTCAATTTTTTGAAATTTTAAAAAATTTTTAAAATTTTAAACAAATTTCAATAAACTAATCAGGCCAAAAGATAGAGCATAAAATTCTGCGCATATTTGCTTTTTATAGTTTTGGCCTAGGAAGCTTCAAAAAAAAGTTTTTGTTTTGAAGCAAAAAGTGATTCGATATCGGCTAGCCGAATTCGAATTCGGCTGGATTCGATATCGGCTACAACATATAGATATATGCAACTCGGTCGCTTAAAGAATTATTCAATTTTTCTCCAAAAAACCTTAAGATTTGATATAGGGTTTTATAACCTTGGGTGTCAAGGTGGTTAGCATGGGAGAAGATGTGGATGCCGTAGTGGAAACTGTAGATGTAGAGGTTGATGATATGGTTGAAACTGTGGAAGATGTTGTGGTTGGCATTTTGTGAGTCGTTTTCTCCAAAATAATCTTTTCACCACAGGATCGCGTATCATTGCCATCCTTTAAATAAGTGAAAAATAATATAATATTAATTTCTGGACAATCCAGAGTTTGGTTCACCCAATGATAAAAGATTTATTTTTCCAGAAAAATTGAATTAGGTGGGATTTTCAAGGCCGCTGGTCAAGAATATAAATTTTTTAATTTCTCAATTCGACTAGGCAAACCTCAAAACCTAGTTTTCAAGAAATTTTAAGTTCTCATAAATTTTTTAAATTGGTGCTCAATGAATTTTAAAATAATCCAAATCATCCATTTTTAGTTTTTAAATTCATTTCAAACTTAAATTAGAAAATCGGGGTTTTGGACTTATTCTCCTAAAAAAGTGATTCACAGCTTAATCTCCAACTTTTTTGTTCCTCTTTTGTTCAGTAAGATTTCTTATATGCTGTTTACCTCATAAAACTCTCCTATTTAGTCATTTTTGGAAAAATAATTCATTATTTAGTATGGGGGACCCAGCGCCATGATTAAAATTTTTTGAATCAAAACCGTTAATTTCAATGTCCATTCAATGCAATCCGGATAATAGACGATGCTATAATTGGACTCATTTGCAATTGATAAAAATTCCATTCCGAACAACCATAAGCCAGAATAATCGTCTATGTACGGTACATTTCCATCTTGTTGTACATCATTTTTAAACTGATTTTCGAGATTGAACACTTGCTCACAGGGCTCTTTCTCTGGAATAATATTAGTGACATTTGGAAAAGTAAATAAAGATCCTTAGAGATAAATGATTTTAAATCAAACTTATTAGCTTTATAAATTTGGAACTCATCCCTTGAGAATAAGATTGGCAATTTCGTTGATATGGAAATTTTTATTCTTTCATAATTTCATAAATTTGATTTTCTCAATATATACATTAAAAAAATCTCCACATTTTTTACGAAATTCAAACTAAAGATTGTCCAAATTTTTATTCAGAATAATTTACATTTTACAAAATGTACTTTAGAAATGATAAACACCTCCAATAATAACATTTAAGGCCCTGTTCTCGAGATATTTTGTATATTTACGTATAATCAAATTTAGAAAGTTTAGAAATTCACCACGCAGATTTTTTTAAAATTATCTCTAAAATATGTTTAAATAGAAGAGTGGGACATGCAAAGATTTTAATCTTTTATTTTTTTATCAGCCAACTTATTTTTATAACATTTGTTAGGTATTTTTTATTTAAGATAAAATATGGTTAAAGTTTAAAATACCCATTAAATACCTGAACACCCCTTCAGCGATAAAAATTGGTTCCCAGCACCATAGAATTGAAAGGCAAAACTCGTTCCTTGGACCGCACAAGAAAAGCTAAAGTTGAATCAGAGAGCCAATGTTGCATTAATAGAATTTACTAACTGGAATCCGATGGATCCTTCAATGACAATCTTCCCATGACTATTTGTTGTCTTTTCATAGCGAATCAGAAGTCCATTATGAGGACCATTTTTCAGATCCCTACAACGTTGGAAATTGTGTGATCCCCGATCCATCAATTGATAACGACGACTGGGTTTGGCAGTTCCACTTGAGTTCAGATGACTTGGGTAACAGATCAAAAGTCTGAATTAATTTTTTAAGTCAAGAATTATTTAATAAAATTCGGAATAAAATTTCAATTTTTATTCACCCCTTTTCACAATGCTCTGGAAAAATCACTTCCAAGAACAAATTTTGATTTTGACCAATGGATCCATTGTTAATGGAAATCGGCAAAACCCTAAAAAATATATATATATTTTATTAATTGTTTAGGAGAAGCTAATTTTACTTATGCGGAATGGCATCAACGAAAAAGTTGGAACCTAGCTGGTAGAATAAAAAGACGAGAAGAACGAGATGATAAGAATAAAGCAATTTCTGATCAATCATGATCATTTTTTTGCTGAAAGATCGGATTAATACATTCGAAGCTAGCTGTAGAATAAAAATGCGAGTTATTTCTGAGGTACACATCACTCACTTCCACCGGTTGTTCTTACACGCGCTAAAAATGATTATAGATAGTTTAATTCCAACTAAAGCCTAGAGAATTGAATTTGGGAATTTAATGTTAAAAAATAGCGCTAAATGTATGCTATCAATTTGCAAGAACATCTATACGATTTGGTCCAAGTAAAAAAAAGTATGGCAAGATCTTTTGCCAAAACCGCGGTTTTTTAGTTTAACTTGGCCAAATCTTTTTCTACTTGGTAAAAACGGATATTTGCTATAAACTTGCAAGTCAGGAAGAAAAAGAAAAGCTTGCCCAATCTTTAGATTAATGCAAATCCGACTCTAAAATTTTTTTTCGGGTTCAGACTCTAAATTTTCGATTCTAAACTAATGCATTTTACATAATGCATTTTACATTCACATTGAGATCATTTTTTATTATCCAAAAAGCTTGCCTAGGTCAATCTTTATATTAACTGCAAATCTTTTGCAGTGAATTTAAATAATCATATGTAATCTCATAAAAATTATTTTCTTCTGGAAAATCAGCTCACTATTCTTGAGCGAATTTCCCTTCAGAAATCCCGAGCCCATTGCATAAGAACTTGGAAATTAACTAAGTCTTGCAAACAAAATTAAAATTTGCGTATAATCCAATTTTATGTTTTTGGTGAAAAAGTAATCATACATATTAGAACTAATAGAATATTATGGAGTTGAATTGTCAATGTATGAATCATCATGTGAAAATCACTTTTTTGTAACTAAAACATAATTAAAATAGAAATAGATAGTTTTGAAAAACCAATGTCTTTCAAAAATTAGAATAGAAAAAATGGTAAAAGATTAAGCGGAAATAGTTTTTATAAATTTATATGAATTACTAATTGATCGTTGATGGATTAACATCTGTATTTTTTGGTGCTGGGACGTTAAAAAAAACCGCCACATAAGAGTGTTAAAAAACCGCCACATGCTGTAGTTTGACCGAAAACTTTTATGTCAGACTTGTTAGACAAAAAGTATAAAAGGCAAAATTGTTCAGAATTTTATGCTGATTCGAATGGTATAAAAAATTTACCGAAATTCTAACAAAAAATTCGAAATATCCCCTAAAAACCGTATTTTTCATTATTTCGGTAAATTTCGAACTTTTTGTTAGAATTTCGGAAATTTTTATACCATTCGAATCATCATAAAAATCTGAACAATTTTGCCTTTTATACTTTTTGTCTAACAAGTCTAACAAAAAGGTTTTCGGCCAAACTACAGCATGTGGCGGTTTTTTTAACGCCCACATGTGGCGGTTTTTTTTAACGTCCCAGCACCGTATTTTTCGATCCCAAAAAATAAAAAAGTTGATTCATGTTCAGTTATTTTTTGCTGTTGATTATTTTTATTCATTTTTTCTAAAAATCTTCACAAGAAATTTATATTAAAAATAATTAAATAAATATTATTATTTTTGTATAATAAAAATGCATAACTTCATTCTAATGCATATAAAATTGTTTATTTGTAAGAAAATCGATGTGAAAATGCACTATGTATCCGGCATATACAGTCATATAATCACATATAGCAATTGCATAAATAGTAATGCTGAAAAATACCAGAATGGCTTCATTATTACCTCTTTAATAAAGACTTTACTTTTGAAGAATAAACTTAGTTAATAAATTAAAGCAAATAAAGTTCAGATTCGTATTGCTTTTCAAAAATTTCAATTTTTTGTATTATTAAACTTTAGCGCGTTTATATTCTATAGCACCAAATAACTTGAGTCCAGAGGATGCTGTAGTATATGGCTTTGATCATATTGCCCGCCATTTTGGCCCTGATCACTGGTGAAAAGGACATCCATTTTGAGATGGAAGTGGAGAAGATCTCGTTCCCGCCAAGTGACAAAGTTGAGTGTCAAATCCTGACAGTTTGTCCTCGTGGTAACGGCCTTGTCCTTTGGGAGGGCAAAATGACATTTCCGGTTGGGATGACCCGCACCGAAGCGTACATACCGAGAAATGTGAACAGGAATTGTCAACTCATATCAAAATGTTGGGACATCGGAAACAAGTTGAGACAGCTGGACGAAAGGGTGGGGGACCCGGTGAAAGTAGTACGGTACGAGGACTGCAAGGTGTACAAGCTGCAAATGGACATCGGCAAGCTGTGCGTGGCAGGGCTGGAACGGATCAGCGAAATTTTCGGATCAGATAACGGATCGGATCAGCTCAAAAATCTTCGGATCGGATAACGGATTTCGGATCAGAAAAAACATCGGATTTCAGATAACGGATATCGGATTCGGAAAAAATTTATTGCTAAAAAAATTATTTCAGTAACGAAAAAACTTTAAAAACGATAAAGTAATTGCCAAAAAGAATTATACCTTGTACCAGAGGTGTTATCGAAAATTTTCCGAAAAAAGGATAAAGAGCAAAAATAAAGGATTCCAATGGGGAAAATCCTAAAAATAAAGGACACTTTTTAAAAAAGAAAAATTTGAAGTACTAATCAATTCATGGGCGTAACTAGGATTTAGGCTAGGGGGAATCTCACTCCACCCTCGGAGGAGCCGCCGAGAAAATTTTAAAAATCTTGGAAGGGAAATCGGTCATTTTTTCTTCAAAATTTCCAAGAAATTCTCAAAAAAATTCAACGGAGGGGCCTTTGGAATTTTTTTGGTCTTGGCTTCTTGGGGGGGGGGGATTCCCCCTTTCTCCTGGCTACATCCCTGAATCAATTTTATGCAGTATTTACCTTTTTCCCCAAGTGTGACGGCGATCCCTATAGGGGCCGCCGGGGAAAATTTTGAAAATTTATTTCTCTTTCGCAAGGAAAAATGTTGAAAAAATCTGAATTTTAAGGTTCAACTTTGGGGGTCGTACCTCTTAAAATAAACTTTTTTTCCAAATTCAATTATCCGGATTCGGATCGGATAAGCCCAAAAATCGTCAGATCGGATAACGGATTTCGGATCAAGAAAAACATCGGATTTCGGATAACGGATATCGGATTTCGGATCATCCGCTCCAGCCCTGGTGCGTGGTGCAGGAACACAAGGTAAGGACACCTTGGTATTTATAAAAAATAGCCTTGAGCCTTTTAATCTAGCTAGCCCAATAAAGTTCAAAAAATATACAAATTTTCTGGATTTACAACATAAAATTCTGGACAATTGTCGGGAATTGCGGTCCCGCGGAAAAAAATAAAACTGACTTATGAGCTGAAAATTCACATCATGGGGTTTTATGCAGTAAAAACGCAAAATATTATTAATATGTTAGAAACTTATGAAAAATATCAATAAATATATTCAATTGTTTAGCTGCTTTTAATATGAAAATCGCAAAATGAAAAATTGGCAAAAAAATCAAGATTTGATGAAAAATCATAGATTTTTTCATAAGGATAAAATTGGAGTTCAGATTCGTAATCTACACCCCAGAAAACTTGTTAATTATTTCCGCGGGACCGCAATTTCCGACGACTGCCAAATTCTGAATGTACAAAAGGAAAATTTTTGAAATTGTTACACAATAAATTCTGAATAAAATAGTATTGCCACACTCTTGATATTTGAATTTCTAAAGCTATTTAAAACTGATTTTGATTTAAAATTTTTAACAAAAAAAAGAAATGTTGGTGATCTCGCTTAGTTAGTTAGTATTAGTATTATCATATTTTTCATTTTTTATCCTTTAATATTATAATATGTAAAATTATTAATTAATATAAAATTAAAAAAATATTAATTTTAAAAAATTAAGAATCTGTCAAGTGAATGCGAAATGAAGCAACTGATGGTGGATATCAGCAAAAGACTGACCAAAATTATGATTGACAACAAACTATCCTTCACGAGTCAAATAAATAAAGTTATTAAACAGGGTTATTTAGTTGCATATCATCTGTTGAGAATATTAAAAACTCGCGATTTGAGTAAATTTATTTTGGCTTATAAATCTTATGTTAGACCACATTTAGAATACGGCACTGAAATTTGGAACCCTAACAAGCAACAAGTTTGTCAAAATATAGAGCGTATACAAAAAATTTTTACCAGAAGGGCAATAGCAAAATGTGGCTTAACTCCCCGTAGCTATGAAGAAAGACTCAAAATTTGTGGATTAACTAAGCTAGCTAGTAGAAGAAATATANTAGACCCCCAAAAATATTTCAATTTTACAAAAAGAGCATGTAGAAGACCGCATCTACTTCAAAATAGTAAGTATTACCCAAAAACACAGCAAAATTTTTTCGCAAGGATTGTTACCAATTGGAATAAATTGCCCAAAAAAATAGTTGAAGCCTCTAGCACAGAAAAGTTTAAAAAATTAATTGAAGAACTGGATTTGAACGGTTTGGATTATTAATTCATTTGTCTATTTCCGTGCTTTTCACATATTTTCGTGCGTTTGCTCACCAAATTTATGATTTTGACTTTGACATTTATTGTTGTATTTCTTTGTGTTCGCTGTCAGTGTACCAATGGTACCTTGCGAATGGAATAAATATTATTATTATTAAAATTGAAGACAAACTTTTTGCTGACCAAGGCGAAGAAGGATTGTCAGCGAATCAAATTGATGCCAATTGACACAACCAATTTCTTCGACTAATTGGATTTTTTTAATTTTGCGGGAATATTTACGGGGGTACATTCCATGGTCGAATTAATTTATTCAATTTTTTCGTATTAAATTTTTATGGAAATTAATCAAATGATTCTCAAAAGTAGGGTAAAAAATAAATTGATATGAAATCAAATTAAATAAAAAATTGTTCATTTTTATTATGGTTAAGACAAAGACATCGGTCGGTAGTGTTCGATAAAATTAGAGAAAAATACCGAAAAAATCAAAAATTTTCCGGTAAGTTGGTAAAAATTTACGTTATTGAAGTGGAAAATACCGATCGGTATTACTGCCGGTCCCGTCTGTTTTTTTACAAAACCCTAATTTAAGAAAAATTATTCGCAAATTTAAAATTTTTTACTCTTAGCATTTGGAATTGGGAAATTAAACATTTTAAAGTCCCAATAGTAGATCCGGATCACCAGTTCCATCAATACCGGGCTGTCCATCAGGATCCGTTTGAAATTTTTGTGGCGTTCTGCACCTGCCGTACTGTGGGGCGATCGCCATTGCAATTGGGATCGGATGAATGCAATCTCATCCGTGGTTAAGCCTAAAAATGTCAGAGAAAATTTTCAAAATGACATAAGAAATAATTTTATTGAAAGACGGACAGGGTGCGAGATGAGAAAGTGAGAGAATAAAACTTGAAAAAAAATTAAAAAGCAGCCCAAATCCATTCAAGACAATTAGAAATATGTTAAGATATATCATGATAAGCAGTGTAAATTACTTTAATATACTTTTTACCATAGAAAAATACAGAAAAAAAAATTGGGGAAAAAATCTTTAATGTCTATAAGGATGCTTGGAAGTTAAAAAATGGCCCATTAAAAATAGGCTCTTATTGTTAGAAACTTTTTTCGACTTGTTAGACTAAGAATATAAAAGGAAATGAGGAAAATTTATGCAGAATTTTATGTTATATTTTTTGATGTACGTAAGTTCGTAAGTAATTTTTTGAAAATATAGAAAAATCGGTTTTCCTTTAGAATTTCTTTAGAGAAATTTGAAAAATTAAAAAAATTATACGATAAAAATAAAATTCTGCACAAATTGCTTTTATATATTTTTTTTTGTCTATGAAATGTCTAAAAAAATTTCTAAGGGTCATAATGGCCCTGTTTTTTTTCAATTTTTAGCACCTACACATTCTCGTTTTACCTTTGGTGTTGTTAATCAGTTCAATGAATTGGTTGGAAAATCTGCTGAGGGATACATCATCATCCAAACTTTTGTATTTGATCATTCTGTAAATGTCTTTCAATGTGTCAAAACTGCAACGCCTAAAATACTTACTCTCCAAGTCATTTATTTATTTATTTAAACTTTTTTTTTGAAAATCGCACAACAATATTATGTTGTTCATAATCAACATAATCAATAAGCTGCTAAGTTGCTAAAATAATGCCAAATGGGGCAACTGACTAAAAAAGGTTCAAAACTTTTTTTTAGGTTGTTGAACCAAAACAATAAAGGGCAAAATGACTTATTTGAATTTTCATGAAAGTTTATAATTTTTTGCATAGCGAGCTCTTAAAATGCGTTGAGTATGAGCAGAACATTTAGCAGTAGAACTAATAAGTATTACACAACACCCACCAACTTTGCGGAAACCAGTGCATGTCTTCAATCGTCCAGGATGTGTTTTCGTTCCTGTAGTATTTCATAATGCGCACGTATTCCGTGACCACGAAACATCGAAAGTTACCCTTGCAACCATTACAGTACGAAGCATTTGAGGGCAGTCCGATGTCGAAGGGGATGGGTTGCCTGAACGTATTAAAATTATACCTGATCTGCTCTAGGGGAATTTCTCACAAAATGGCCAAATGGCATGGTCGTTTTTTCGGATAAGATATTGGGTAGTTGTAGGCAAAAAACAGCATGCGATTCATTTTTTCTTTATATTTTTTATGAATTTTATAACAATTTTAGCAAAAAATGCAAAAAAAAGTGTCATTTTAATAGAATTTGACGAAAATTTTGCCTAAATAAAATGTGTTTATATACATCTCTTTTAGAAGATGAACAAATTACAGAATTCAACGCCCGAATAAATACTCACTCTATGCATTTGTTGACGAATCCGGACACGAATTTCTCTATGGGATCCCTTACAATGGCCATCAAATGCCATTGTTTGAGAACTTCGGACATCGTTTGGGCCCCAATCATTTGGACCACTTTGGCCATCGAATCATATGAGTGTTGCTGCCTCTGACACATATCGTCCTTGTACAGCATGTCAAAGCTAAAAACCGAATTTATTTTTATCATTTTTAATTATCAACTTAAAAAGGCGATAATTGTTGAGTTTCTATTGCTGGAAAATGTTTTTTCATATTAATTTTTTCAAATAACCCTCACAAGGGGAGTTTTTGATGCTGATTTCAATTTCTGGGGTAAAATTAATGGAATTCGAATATTTGTTATTCACGAAAAGCCATTATGGATTTAGGTAGAAAAATGCTCACCTTTTAAACTTTGGGTCTAAAAAATATGCGAATATTCGATAACTAGCTTTACAATGGTTCTGAATATCTTGTTCTAGATTTCAGGGATTGACCCTGAAATGTCCCGAAATTGAAGAATAAATCTCTATTATTTTTACTAATAATTGCTTACGGCTCTTTGTTAGCATAGGCCTTTAGATACGCTGCTGGATGCCGGTTTATTGTCTCGTTACGGGCTTACTGTGACACGCTTAAAAACCCTTAGTTCGTCTTCTGCTAGAAGAAACTACCCTCTTCGACTTTTTGAGTAATATAAATCCTTTTTTACTTTAAAATCATATCAGATCTTTCATTACGTAAATCCAAGTATAAAAATCTTCAAATTTATCATTTGTCTCTTAACCATTCAAATTTTTTAAAATAAGGATTCCGATTCTTTGGACAGAATAGGGCTCTACTTTGTTATGCCCTTCGTACATATATATTTTGCGAAAAATATTATTCTACGACTTATTCTTGCAATTTTATCGAAACAACGCTATTTTATTTTTAATAATATGGTGAGCATACAATGTTCAAATCCATCTCAATTCCGGGACTTTTTCTACTCGCACAACGCTTTTCATCAGTTCCATGACAAATTTTGCGCCATTCACGTTTGCCAAACCATTGAACCGAATTTATCAGAGTCTGAAAAATATTAAAGATTAATTTTATTTCTATACTTGATTATCTGTCCAAAATAGTTGGATAAAATAAAGAATTTTGAACAAATCACATAACGATGTAAAATGGGAAACATATAACGTAGTAAGTACTAGATATAATGAAAAGTACGGTACGTGAATTAGCAAAAAAACAGTAGAACGCATACCATATACTTGCTATGGTATGTGGGTTTACTCTATGATCGATATTTCGGCTAAAAAATACTGGTCGCTATTTCGGCTAAATTGAAGAATATATAAATTGATTAGTATGGGGCCCTCCAGCAAATAGAAAGACAAAAAATTTATGCGTTTTTAGTCAATTGTTTAATTAGGGTTGCAGGAATCCCCGCGGGGACGGGTCACCGCGGGGACGGGGACTAGCGACCCTCGCGGGGACGGGGACGGGGACGGGGTCCCCGCGGTAACCCTAGTTTAAATTATTGGATGATGATTTTTCATGTAGATATAGGACTATTGAAATTTTTGCTTATGATTTTTTGCATTAAATGTTTTTTAATCATACTTGGTCGTCCAGCTTGTTCTCCATGGCAAGCCGTTCAAGCTGTTCCAGTTGCAGTTGTGTTGGTCCACCTTCATCCGTGGTAAACAAAGTGATTTTTTCCATTTTTAGTTTTGCCAATAAATATGCGCTAATGATCAGCGGAAGAAAGACATAATGGAAATGCCAAGAAATTCTTTGCTTTACTAACATTGATCTGAAAAATTCACCAAAAATCATTTACCAAATGGAACTTGAAGAGCCTTATTGAGTTTGTGATAAATCCAATATCCTTATAATAATGACTTAAATGCAAAAAAAATCAAAAAAATAATTTGGACTTTAAATACCGTATTACCTCTATTATTATGATAACCTCTAATATAATGGTAATGATTGATGGAGTTTGAAAAATATAATGGTAACCTCTATTATAATGGTAACCTCTAATATAATGGTAATATCTGGAATTCAGAAAAAAAGCTTATAAAACTTTTTTTAAAAAATAATGTTAATTTTTAAATATTTATTTTATTCATTGTAAATTTATAAGCGAAGGAATAAAAATTGTTGAGATTGGTACCACTGACGTATCCTGGTTGCCATAGGGGTTACGGAATCAGGCTAAAAGCCCAAAAAATCCAATTTTTGCTTCCACACAGGGGGGGGGGGCGGATATAAAAAATTAATCATCCGATAAGGACCGCCGGAGAAATTTTTGAAAATTTAGTTTTTAAAAAATATCTAGTAGTCATACAAGGTGCGGATAAAGTTCTCCAAAGTAAAATTTTTGCGAATATATTTATTCAAAAAATTAATTTCGCCAACATATAAAATTAATATAATACAACATGATCTGAAGAATTCGATTCCTTTATTCAAAATATTTATAATCGACCGAACATAATCGGGTCGGGTCCGCTAAAAAAATTTGCATTTCAAAAATGTTGAAGAACTTTATCCGAACCCTGTACTGGATTACTGGATCCACCCAGTATAAATACTAAATAAAAATCAGCACAAAAAATCCATTGAGTTGAAAATATTTCTTGATCTATGATTTTTTGGCAAGAAAGAAAATTTTCTTCTTTTTCTCTTACAATTTTTCTCTGTGTTTTTTTGCTTTTCTATTTCTCTGTCAGTTCAATGAAAGATTCATTTCATAAAATTATTGGTTCCGAACTCTGTATCGGTGCACAATTTTTTATTTTAGATGAGGTTGAAAAATATAATGGTATACCATTATAATAGAGGTAATACGGTATTCAAATAAAATTCTCGTCATTGATGGAAAATTACAGAAGTTACAACATTAATTTTTAAATATCATGTTAGATGTTCTTAAAATAAATTATAATAAAAATATTTTAAAATAAATAAACTTTATATAAAGCCAGATTAAGCCAAAAATAGTATAAAATAATAATCGCATTTTGTTGACCTAAAAAGGATAAAAATACAAAATACTTTTTACAAATATAAAAGCCAAAATTCTAGGAGATAATAATTAATACAGATCAAGATAGAGGCTTAATTTTAAAAAATTCTTCTAATAGAACGAGATGAGTTAGCATCAAACGTAAATGTTGCAACTATTTTTTTTAGAAAACGGGGAGGAAAATAAATGTTGCGAATGAAGATGGGGAGACACATCTTCTTGTTTTGAGGATGAGCAGCCATTTTTTGTCGGATCATGAGAGCAAAATATCTGCTAAAACTGGATCGGGTTCCAACAAGGGAAGTTAGTAGTTGTTTTTAATAATTCTACATTTATTTTACAAAACTTCTAAAGAGATCTCGGATAAATGGGATAAAATTCAGAAATAAAGGGTTTAGAGTCAAAAATATGGACCAGTAACATTGGGCATTGGGACAACCATCATTTTCGGGATAAAAAACCCGGTTAACGGTTACGGTTAACCGTAACCTGAACCGGATGTGACCAACCCTATAATTTCAACAATAAATTTAAAAAAAAACTCACGAAATTTTAAATGAAAATTATTTCTAAAATAATCTAAATTGCATAATAGGGATCGAGCAAATAAATATAACGACATTTTTGATAACAGCCCAGTTTAGGATTTTCCAATTTCGCGCTGTGGGTTAAAACGACCTGCACCTAAACAAATATATCAATAGCATAGTTGTTATAATTAATAATATTCATTTGGTAATTTGAGCATTTAATAATGCTATGCTGATATTTGAAATTAATTAATATAATATGACCTTTATTTTTATGATTTCAATAGTTCAATCTAATAATACATATGTAAAAATGTGATTTTTATGGTTCAATATATGAGAATTTGTGTTGAATTTCCGTTATTCTTTTGTATATATAACACCTTATAAAATTCAATTCATCCTCAATTTTCGCCAGTCATTACATTTCTTTACAAAATAAATTATTTCTCATTTTAAAAATGAAACCCTTCACTATTCTGCAACTTGTGGCGATTTTGATTCTCCGCATTCCATTTTTACGGACAACGAGATCAAAAAAGAGGGTGGTTTTATTGAAAAAATTTTAATCTCCAAAAAATTTCGCTAGAAAATTCCTTATTATTCATTACTTTCAATTAGGGTTGGGCACGGAGGGGGATTTGGGAAAAATCGGGGACGGGGATTTCCGGGGATGGCTCGGTCGGGGACGGGGACGGTGATCGGGGATTTCGAGGACGGGGATAGTCAAAAAAATTTTCAAAGCTTTATTAAAAATGAGCATTTTGTTGGATGGAAAAATTCACTATGGGAGATGGCGGCAGTCCCGATAGGGGCCGCCGGAGAAATTTTTGAAAATTAGACCATTTTTCTATTAAAAATTTGATCAATTTTATGTCCCTTTCTGTTACTTCCTGGTTGAAAATTCAAGAATTATCATCATTATAAAAAAAGTTTTCTTCTGATATTTTTGTTATTTATAATGTTTTTTATTTTAAAAAATTGTACCACTGAGCCAAGGTCCTTTTGGCTAGGCATCCACCAAATTTCCTTATCTCTTGGATCCAAAATGGCATCTTTAGGGATGCATTTTCATCCCTGAATTCCCGCGGGGATAAGGGTCGGGGATCGGGGATGTCGGGGATGGGATCGTCGGGGACGGGGACGGGGATGAGGCCCAAAAAAGTCGGGGACGGGGGGGGGACGGGGGGGGGATATCCCCCCGTGCCCAACTCTACTTTCAATACTTCATAAAAATTCCTACTATTCATTACCTCCAAAAATTCAATAAAAATTCTTTTATTTAAAGCCTCCAAGGTAAAAAATTCCTTATTCTTACTTGTTAGTATAAATTCAATTAAAAAATTCATAAATCGAATTGTATTCTTGATTAAGACAAGGTCTTTCATTTTACAGGGCATTGTTCAATGAAAAATGTTTTCAATGATGCAATGAAATTGACTTAATCATTGACTGAATCAAAGGAATTATTAGAAGCTGCAAATCCGGAAAAAATAAAAAATAATTTTCAAAAATTGATTTTCGGTCTTATTTGTCACAAAAATGACGAAACACATCAGCAGAATCGGACAGAAAAATCCGAATTTTATCAAAAATTGCGCGACAAATTCTGTTCCGGATCCTCTCATATGGAAAATATGCTTTTGTTGGCCAAAAAGTTGGTCGGAGAACTCCAATCGGACCAGGAAATCAGCAGACGAATCCGGCAAGCTCAACAGGATCAAAAGGCTATTCTGTTGATCAGAAAGCCGGAGGAGCAACAACTTGTGGATCTGATACACTTGGAATTCCATCGATTTGCTGAGAAATTTAAAGGTGACAATAAAAATTTAGTCACTACAATAATAAAATTTCAAATGCCAGATAATTTTATATAGCATTTTTCAGCAGATTGATTCATTTTTGCAAAATTATTGTATTTCCTCCAATTAAGTACCCTCCCTCTCTTTAGAGGGTGAATTAAAAATTTAGGCTCGTCTTAACTAATTAAGTAGTTGTCCACTTTCTAACTCATTTAAGTATATTCAAATAAATTTTCTTTGAAAACTTGTATTTCGGATTTTCCTCCATTCTCTACTAATAAACCTGGAGTGAGTTGAGAGGGCGCCATCAACTGGGCGCCAATAGATAAGAAACTAACAAGTGACACTCACTAGGTGATACACCTTATATGAAAGGCCATGCATCCAGAAAAATAGAACTCGGTGAGTTATGCTAATAGCCAAAATACTAGAGGCCCATGTAAAGAAAAATTCCGAGAAAAAATTATTTTAAATTATTTTCGGTGTGCTTTAAGCAAGGGTTATCGGTGTGTGTCATCCGCCATTATGGTCAGTCAAATTTCAAAAACCAAACTATGGTAAACCTATAGAAGCTCAAATATTCAGAAAATTATGCTTAATCTTTTGACCTTTTTAGTTTTCGGATTTATAACAAAAAAATTGATTTTTGCATTTTTCGATAATTTTTTTTCTTATATGAACATTTTTAAAAATTTCAACAAATTTCAAGAAAATCCGAATTAAAAAAATCAAAAGATTAAGCATAATTTTCTGAATATTTGAGCTTCTATAGGTTTACCATAGTTTGGTTTTTGAAATTTGACTGACCATAATGGCGGATGACCTACACCGATAACCCGTGCTTAAAGCACACCGAAAATAAGTTAAAATAATTTTTTCTCAGAATTTTTCTTTACATGGGCCTCTAGTATTTTGGCTATTAGCAAAACTCACCGAGTTCTATTTTTCTGGCCTTTCATATAAGTTGTTTCACCTAGTGAGTGTCTCTTGTAAGTCATAATTCAATTTTTCTTCTTATTTTATTTTTTTATTTATCATATTTTCGTTTATATCATCAATTTTTTGAAGGAAATAAATAAAATTGTTACACTTTGGTGTCCAGTTGTAAACCGCGCCTAGTTGGCCAGTTGACGGCGCCCAAATTGACCCCCACCCCTTCCCTGACCGAACCTAAGTTAGAATTTAAATTCTAGAAAAAAATAGTTTTTCCGCTAAAGATCCCCCACCAAAACTGGAGGAGAGGGGGGTTGAAAAAATTAACCCCCAAAGAAGTTTTCTGTATAAGTGGCCAGAACTATACAAATGGCTTTCCAATCTATCGAATGTTCTATAAATTACTCTTTATATTGCAGATTATCAACTTCCTGTACATGTGATACGAACCTCGTCGCGCATGCATGCACGTCGTCGTCGTAAGCATGCCAATGGTCGCATACCCATAGGCCAACAGTTTTGCTGCACTTTGCTTGCAATGCTCGCAGTGTTGTTGTTCCTCAATGTGTTGTCACCGGTGCTGAGCCGTTAAAAAAAACCGCCACGAGCTATAATCGGTACGAAAACTTTTTTGTTAGACTTGTTAGACAAAAAGTATAAAAAGCAAAAATGTGCAGAATTTTAAGCTGATTCGAATGGCGTAAAAAATTTTCCGAAATTCTAACAAAAAATTCGATTTTTCCCTGAAATACCGAAAAATACGGTTTTTAGGGGATATTTCGAATTTTTTGGTCGAATTTCGAAAAATTAAAAATACCATTCGAATCAGCATAAAATTCTGTATAATTTTGCCTTTTATACATTTAGTCTAACAAGTCTAACAAAAAAGTTTTCGTACAGACTATAGCTCGTGTCGGTTTTTTTAACGCCCCTCGTGGCGGTTTTTAGCGGTAACGACCTAGCACCGTTGTCACCGGACTATGGCGCTATCCCGACAAATTATCCCGTGATCATATGTGTTACAATCTTATTATGCAAGCTTTGCTTTTATCCCGAGCCTGAATAACCTAGAGGGGTTTTGCTGATTTTCAGCAAAGTTATGATTTAGCGACTTATTGCGATTATTAAATAGGATTAAGACACTTTTGCATTCTTTGCTTTAAATTTTTAAATAAAATCTGATTATATAAAATAAATTAAACTAGAAGAAGATAGACTTAAAATTTCATCAGTATACCCTCGGAAATTTATTATTGAACATTTTTTAGGCTAATCTAAGAAACAATAATAATTTATAATTTATAATATAATTTATTGTATGTTTTATTATCATAATAATTCAATCATTATTTAAATGAATCTTTTTTTGTCATCAATGTACAGCCATAACTTTGCTTTGCTCTATGAGCTCTGCTGTTCATAGTAATTTCTGAATTTTTTAATTTTTCAACGAATTCCAAATTTTTAAAAATAATCAAAAAGAATTATAAAAAAAGAAATCCCATTGAAAAATAAATAAAATTTCATCGTATTCTCTGCTGCATCTCTATTTTCCAGCTTCTTTCTTCTAGCACTTCTGCTGCCTTATAGATGCCCAGCACGCGAAGAACTCGTGCCTGGAAATGATTTTTTTGAAATTTTTTTTATGAATCTAATTATATTAGACTCATCCCGAAATCGGTTGAAATATTTTTGGATGCTAAAGAGTAGGGTAGTTCAAGACCGGTTTAAAACCGGTACCCCCGGTTTTCGGTTTTACCGGTTTCGGGTACCCCGGTTTTCGGTTTCGGTTTTCGTCGGACCCCCGGTTTTCGGTTTCGGTTTTTTCGGTTTTTATTAATTGTAATTTTCCAAAAAAAAAATCAAAAAATCCAAAATCGAGAAATTCACATAGAAAAAATTTAAAAAGAAATTTAAGCATTTATTTTCCTAATTAATTAACATCAAATTTATAGGAAAATTTACAAGAGAGAGATTTTTTTGAAAAAATCTGGCCCTAAAATATGTGAGCCTAAAACCAAAAAAGCAAAAAATTGGAGAAAATTTTGCCTGTTTTCTGGCAATAATGCTATTTTTTCATTCCATTTTAA
>LDKF01000631.1:46144-65305 GCA_001026735.1 Rotylenchulus reniformis | reverse complement strand
CAATACAGCCATCACTGTTCCATACGAGAAGGGGACTAGACGCCCATTGTCCATCGTTCTCAATTCAATTTCAATTTCCGATACTTCTTTTGGCATCACGCGAGCAAAGATTGGTGTATCATAAATCTTCTCCGTGTATTCCCTTAATTTATGTAGTAAATCAAGGTTAGCTTTTTATTGAAAATAAAAACTTACCCTGGAATGGCTCCTGTAATGGAGACAACACGCAGTAATGAGCTGAGCGTGTTCCCAATGATACTTGGTTCGATCAGACCCTTGGAAAATTTAAATGATCAAAAATTCTCAAGAAAAATATTTACCTTGCTGTACACTGCAAAAGATGAAAATCCTCCTCGTAAGTCGCATCCATATTTTGCAATTTCATTGTTTACCACATATTGTGGATTTTCAAATCCAAGAACATAGCCGAGCTGAGGCGATAGCGAAACAAATTGAATGCGCGAATCTGTGAGCACAGCTTTGAATCGGTCAAAATCCTTGTGGTATTGAAATTCAACGGATCCAATAAGATGTTGCAACTGTTCCAAACTAAGGTTTTCTTCAACTTCCTCCCCAAACAAGAGCGAAAGAAGCTGTTCACCTCTATTTTTCTCACCCTTCTCTGGAACACGGCCAAAAAGTGAATCGAGGAGGTCATTATTTTTAGATTCCGTCTTTTTCTTTTCCACTTCCCTCTTCTTTTTATCTTCCTCCTCACGCCGTTTTGCTTCTTGTTTCTTTTTCTCTTCCTCTTCTTTCTTCTTTGCTTCTTGCTCTCGTTTCTTTTTCTCTTCCTCCAACTGTTTCCTAGCTTGCTCCTCTCGCCTCTTTTTCTCTTCATCCTCTCGTTTCTTTACCTCTTGCTCTCGTTTCTTCTTCACTTCCTCCTCTCGCTTCTTTGCTTCTTGCTCTCGTTTCTTTTTCTCTTCCTCCAAGTGTTTCCTAGCTTGCTCCTCTCGGCTTTTTTTCTCTTCCGCCTCCTGTTTCTTTGTCTCTTCTTCCAATTGTTTCTTGGCTTGCTCTTCTCGTCTCTTTTTCTCTTCCTCCTCTCGTCTCTTTTTCTCTTCCTCCTCTCGTTTCTTTTTCTCTTCCTCCTCGCGCTTCTTTGCTTCCTGTTCTCTTAATTTTGTTAATTTTGCCTTCTTTATTTCCTCATCTTCTGGTAGTTTTGGTGGTGATGATAAAGTTTCTTCAATTTTTGGAGGAGATTTTAGATCTTCTTCATCGATTCTTGGCGGAGATTTTAAAACTTCTACAGACGATCTTTTTCTTCGGGTCTCAATTCGAGGGGGGCTGACGTATTGGTAGTCGCTCTTTCCTATAGATTCAATACTTTCACTCTGATGTTTCAAAGTAGCAGCGAGAAATTCGCGCAAACTCTCAATCTTCGTGTGAGAGGCCTTTGGCACAGGAATGCGCAAAACTCGTTGTCGGCCATTGCTATCCGCGGTAAAATGAATATTTATGGCTTGGTCATCGAGAGTGCCAAGGGTGGAAGGCCTAGATTTAAAGTAAATCAAGGTTAGTTTTTTGAAGAAAAAACTTACCAAGAATAGGCAAATGTAATACTATGGAGACCAACAACCCATGTGCCGTTAAAGTGGAGAGGTCGTGGCAAACGCACTCGAAATTTATTTGGAGCATTTTCCGGGTAATCCGTACTATTGCTGGGTAGATGGACAAAGAATGTATTGGACATATTTATTAATCTGAATAAATGAACAATTGAATGTGAATGAATGAAAATGAACAATATGAAATAATGGTGGCGATTTTATACAAGGTGTGATTCGTGGATCCATTCTGGATCGGGGTATCCAATAAATTTAACCAAAAGTTCCTTTGTTCCATCTGGTATAGTCCTCTTTCTCACCACTCGCTCAATCCGGTAGGTGGTGTCGGCATCTCGGCGCACTGGAGCAAGCTCCTCTCCGTAGAAAAATCCCTAAAATAAATTGAATAATCAAGCAATATTGCTGATAAATACCTTGAATTTTTCTCCTTTCCCATCTCGAAGTTTGTAGCGGATTGGGTTCATGTGTGATTTTACCGCATCCACTTCCTAAGAATATTTGAATAAATCTTTTTAATAAAAATTTTACCAAAATTTCGTCTCCATAATTCGGTATATAACCCTTTTCGAATTGTCCTTTTGCCACACTCATTCGTACCGTCTGCCCTGTCTTAAATTTCGGTTTTCCCATCCTCTTTTTGCTAAATAGGGAACGATGGAGTTCTCTGCCGTAAAGTTTCATCCAAATCCTTTGTGCATTCTTAAAGTTGATATCAATAGGACGGAGGCCGTCAGGCAAGGCACGGGAGGGCGAGCGATTGATTCCTTCCGCAATTTGTTGTACAATGTCTACCTTGATTTATGAAGTAAATCAAGGTTAGATTTTCATTGAAAATGAAAACTTACCCAATTGAGGGATTTGTGCTGAGCGAAAAAACGATATAGTCTTCCTTTGATTGTCCGAATTGCCCTCTCCGCGAGGGCTGCTTTAACCGATGAGTGAGCCGATTCATGCTTGTCAATTTCCTCCTCCTCGAGCAATTTCTTTAATGGAGCATTCCTGAATTCTAGTCCCTTATCAGAGAAAATTCTATGTGGCATCATCGGCATCTGGGCGAGCAATTTTTTGAATCCCTCCACCATGTCAATAGCCTTCTTTGATCTCAATGGTTCAACAAAAAGGCGTTTAGAGAGAACGTCAATGGCGAGAAGCAAATAGCGATTACCCTTGTTGCTTCGAGATAGTGCTTGGAAATCGGCTAAATCCACTTGAACGTCGGTCATGAAACCGGTGGGCACAGTCCTTGCTCTCGGAAAATGCACCCTCCGAGGGCGCATAAGGGTGTAGGTCCGATGGCCTTCGAGATAATCCTTAACATCCTTCTTACTAATACGATTTCCCAACTCCTTCTTGGCTTCTTGCCACAGTCTTTGCACTCCTGCAAAGGCTGATGATGATGCGGGATCATTGTAGAGTCGATCTAGGGTATCCTTCACCGAGGGCTCCATCTTTGTGGTTTAAATCTAGTTGTTCGAAGACCTTCTCTTCTTTGATAAGGTTGAGCCGATTTCTTTCGCTTTTGTTTGGCTAAAAGAGTCTTTGAAGAGAAAACAGGACCCGGTGTGCCCTGATCAACCGCTACTGGATCGAAAATTGTTCGTTGTCTCCTTTGTTTTGTTGCTCTTGCTGGTAAAGTCTCCCGCCGTTTACGCTTTTTTAAGGTTCTCGGCACATATTGACCGGGATTTTGTAGTTCTCGGATTATTTTGCGAGCTGTCCGACGTTGTCGGGGTTCAGGTGGCAAAGGAGGTGGAGGCTCGTCATCAGATAGCCATTCTTCTTCGTCGGCATTTCGGGGAGCAGGGACCAAGCGGGATTTCAATGGTCGTTCATCGAGAAGATCTCCTCCTCTCCTCTTTGTTCGCTGGCGGGGTGGAAATTGTAAAGGAGGTCGTCCCTCTCGAGTAACGTCAAGTCTACGACGAGAGGTGGAGGGTTGGGGGTCTAATTGCTCATCTGGTATTGGCGCTAGAAAAGGATCCAATTCAGCTCGCTCCGTAACTAATCGTCTTCGAGGAGGTGGTCGTCGCCCTCTGTTAGCCGATGGGGGATTTCGAGGTGTTTCTTGTTCAAGCAACCGATATTTCGCTGGAAGTTCAAAATCAGCGATATCCAATGGTCTTTTAAAAAGTGGTCTAGGGGGTTGTCGTTCCCCCCGTCGAACGGGTGCACGGCGTCGGCGAGAAGGTGGAGGTGCTGCCCCTGGTTGCGCCGGTGGGGCAACGGGGGCACCGGGTTGGCGAGGCGGAGCCGGTGGAGTTGGTGAAAAGGAGGCCGGTGGAGGGCTGGGTGGAGGAGGGGGCTGTTGCCTACTAAACTCGCGGCGGCTATGGTGATGAGGCGGTCTTGTAGGATTAAACTCAATTGCAATTTCTTCCTCATCACTGTCATCTGCCCTTCTGACCAATGCTCTAAGTCCCTTGCTGAATTCAACTTTGGTCGGCTTGTTCTCATGTTGCCCTCTCAAATTCAAATATTTAGCCAACTGTTGGTTATAAAGCACATTTTTAGTATTATTATTAATATGCTGTCGTTTTGTTCTCTCCAAGGCTTTGCGAGCAAAGTCCAGATTAATATTGCCTGTATCGCTGCTGGTAAGACCACGATAAATATCTTCGGGAACGAGGACGAGTTTGGAAGCCATTATTGCTGCTCACTATCGAGTACTTTAGATGTAACTGAGCGCGCCAAATCAATGAGAATTGGGGTGAGGAGTGCTGCAAACAGGGGTCCGGCTCCACTTCCTTTTTGAATGAGCAATTTCCTGGCTCCGCGCTCGGTACGTTTCCGTGAAAGACGGCGGACAAATTCGGCGTATGGTAAAAGCCGCTTCTTTTGACGAGTGGTCAAATGAAAACGAGAATTGAGAATGTTTAAACAAATCTCCACGAGTGAGAGAAGCTGATTCGCTCCGGCTGTCTTTAAAAGCTTTTTACGGTTGTTGTCGGATTTGGTACGGGCTAATGAACGAAGAAATTGGGCGTTGATTTGGACTAACGAGCTAATGTTTGTATGTCTAGGAGAGACCATTTTTAGGAATGAAAATAATGCTTTCTCCTTCCTCTCTGTCGTCTTTAAATATACCGCTTCGCAATCTTAATGTGGGATCTGATGCGGCATGCATATCAATCAAAATGTATCCATATGGTTTGCTGGTGGCTAATCTATATGAGTCGAGAAAGTATCCAATGCGTCGAGGAAATAATTGAACTCCAATGTTACGAATAGAGAGCTCTGAATTTGGGCTTCTCATAAGAATCAAATACTGAGCATTTTGTCTCGGTACACGAAGTTTTCGATCAAATAGGGCCTGTGTAACGAAGATAACGGAGAAATTTTGATGGTGGGAGTCCTTTAGGTAATATTCCGAGAGTTGCTGTTCCGAAATGGATAAGAGAAGATCATCGAGTACGAGCAACAAGGGCTTGGGCATTCGTTTAATCAAATCCGCCGGTGGCACCCCCGAATAGACACTGACGCCGGAGCGATGGAGGATGGGAACTGTTTCGGACATTTCCCCGAAACAATAGAGGATGGAAGCAGGTGGAGGATGCATCAATTCGGATGATTCAGCGATGAACTTTAGGAGAAAGGTGCTTTTCCCACTTGAGCTGGGCCCCGAAATTATCATTCCGAAGGGATGTTTAAGTTTGATGTCTTTATCCGAGAAGGAATTAATGCTAAGCATTATTACAAAATAATTGGTACTAATGAATGAATTGGAATATATATGAATAATTGTGATGGAGTCGATTAAGGGATTACTGAGCTTGCGTATCGGTGATGTTATCTTCTGTCAGATCTTCGATCGTTTGTTTTGGCGGTGAAGCGGTGAATTCCAGCCCTTCTTCGATGCGATCAAACGGTCGTTGATGTAATTGTCCCGATGAGCCTAAATCGAGTCCGGTTGTTGCTGCCGCAACAGTGCTCATAAAATCCTGAACCTCTTGCCATTCCTTGTCATAATCCGTAGGAAGGTTATCTTTCTTTTGCTCCAAACCGAATGTTGCAGCAGAGATACTGTTGATGAAATTTTCCGCTAGTTCGGGAGGTGGTGGCGGAGGAGGCAACAAGGATCCCATGGAAATTTCTGAAAAATAAATTATTATTAATATTTAAGTCATTTCTAACCTTGAGGAGTTTGAGTTCCAAAATCCAATCCAGTAGTTGCAGCCGAAATATTGTCAATGAATTGTTGTGCCATTTCGGGAGGTGGCGGTGGTGGAGGTTGCGAAAGCAATGCGGACTTTGCTAAAATATAAATCCATAAAATTTCAAGGGAAAAAATTACCTTTTGATGGTTTGGACGTCTTCATGAGTACCGGTTTAACATTGTTGTCAGTTGGGCATCCATGTGGGATATTGAAAGCATTTCCCTTGGCTTTGAATTTGATAAATGTGTGTCCCGGCAAATCACGGATGTAGTCGAAGGGTACGAAGCGTGGCTTTAGATGTTCGTTCCAAATTGTCACTCCTTCTTTTGTGATCAGTTTATTGACATCTGAGAGCGAGTTCGTCGGGATAATCACTGGATCGGCAATTCGGTCGCTGGTTACTTTAATCCCGGCCGAAATATTGTAAATGGATACCGGTGTTATGATTTCATTTATTAGGGCTAGTTTGTCTTGCATGTTGATAGCCATCGGTGAAATTGGTAAATCTAGAAAAATGAGGGAAAGTGAACTGAAGCTATGCACGAAAAAATGGGAGAATGAATGAATGATGAAGAAATTCTATAGGTTTTAAGATAAGTTTTAGCATCCAAATTAGCTCCGCCCACTTTTTGAGGTTTAAGGTCAAAGTTTTCCGATGAAATTATATGGGATAATCATAAAAATCTCTAAGAGAATCTAAAGTATAATCCCCCATTTAGTACTTAGTATGATTAATTACCCTCCGCTCCCCCCCCCCGGAACAACCAATAGGTTTAGGCTTAAAGTGACAGGTGGCCCCCTCCCCTTCCCGGATGATTAATTACCCCCTCTCTACCTCCCCTCTAGGGTGATTAATTAACCTCCCCTTTCCCTCAGAAGCGGTCTATACCCTGGGGCTAGTGCGGTAAATCCCGACGAAACCTGGGGGTTAACTACTGTTCTGGCTATTCGTCGAATTCTCGCCGCTAGAACTCACCCGTCACCGGACACCTTTTGGTAACCAGCCGAATTGCGAGAGAATGCCCCTTCCCATTGTTCCTTTCCCCCTACAAATTGGTAATAGCCCGGAGACCGGTCTTTCTAGAGGGTGTGGATGTGATAATTAATAAAAATGACCTCTTTTTCCCCTTTTTAATTTGTTGTTTTCGTGATTTTTGGTGTTTCATCCCCCCCTCCTTGACTTTTGATCCCAAAAAGTTTTGTTTGTATTTTGTTATCATTCATTCATTATTCTGTTGGATCGCAGCATAATTTGGAAGAGGAATAAAAAGAGTAAATATTCCGTCTTTTGATTTTTCCCTGGTGTTAGACCTGAACACCTATCCCAATTCCGATTATTATTAATAGCGATTATATTATTTATTTTTGGAGCATCATTTATTGCCTATTATTCTTCCGAAAATCCCACCCAAAACCAACTTTAATAAGACACATCAAATCTATAATTTTATCATCTTGTTTTTTTGACATTTTTAAACCAGTTACACCAATCTGACATCAATTTTCTCAACACAAATGAAAACACGCCAAATCACACATTTATCAAAAAATTCATAAAATAACCTGGGAATTTCGACTCCATAAATTTTTCATTTAAATATATTTTTTATTTTTACTTTCCCAGCTTATAATGAATACTTCGGAAGATTGCTTGGCAGCCGAGGCGTCCACCAACGACTTCGGCTACAACGTTGTCCGTGCTGCGCAACTTTCACTGGGACTTGTTGTCAATGTGCTGCTGCTCAAAATCATTTTTTATTACCGCAAAAATCCGGTGTCCCTGCACTCCAATTTGCTAGTAAATTTTAAAAATTTCCAGAAAGAATTTCAATTTTATAGCTTATCGAAGCTATATTTGGCTATTATGGGATTTTTCTGAAATTTTCCTAAATTTTATCCTGAAATTCAACATTCATAGATTATTCTGATCAGCGTCCTGATTAAACCCATTGACCTCTTCATATTTTGTGTTTCTTCCCCAATTTTGGCGATCTGTTGTCTAAGTCACATTTTGTCCCATTTTGTGCATTTGCACTTTTCATTTCACATTTTCGTCAGTCGGCTTCAACGCAAGAGAATAAAAAATATAATTCTCTTTTTTACAATTTTCCTATCTTTCTTGAAATTTGGAAAGGCGAAAGCCTAAATTACCTTTGGAATTTCTTAATTGATTTTATTTCCTTTCCCATCCAAAGAATTTTCTTGGGATTTCCTCATAAGGAGTACAACGGGATGACTTCGATCCGACCAATTTGAATTATTTGTTGTCATAATGCCCATTTTCACCCCGCATTTGGACATTTCATCCCATCAAATGTATTTCCATTCCTCATTCACTTATCATATTCAGTCGTCCCCGACGCACTCACTCCTTAATTTGTAGAGTGAGATATTTGGAAAATAAATACATATTAATTGATTGCCTTCCTATATTTTCTTGCAAAAGGTTTCCATCATTGGATTCCTTGTTGTTTGCATATATATTTCACATTTTGGAATTGGCCTTTGTGCCCTCATATATTTTCCTTGTTCGAATCCCCCAAAGAATATAAAAACCCTTTTATATTCTAGGTAATAGGTAATAACGGATTAGCAATCATTTAGGGACAAAGAAATAAGAATTTAGTAATTATAGCTTTTTTAGTTAGGAAACATAATGAAATCCAGCCGAATATATAACATCGCATCATTACTTAAAATCCATGAAAATATTTTTTATTGGGGATTCTTGGTCCTTCTCTGTGGGTATCCACCATGCTTGAAGAAATATATTTTGAGTCTTTTGATGGTTAATCCTTAATCCACACCCAAACATGTTCTTTAAAATTGGATTAATTTTATTATTTTTACCCCCTCCAGACACTGCTGACCCTGGCCTTCTGTGCCTATGTTTACCGTACCTCCATCATGGACACCCAACTCACCGGCAAGCCCATGGTGTACTTCACACTGACCAGCAGCCGCTTCAACTCTGTCCAGCTGATCTACGTGCACTACTTCTTCCTTTTCCTGGTCATTTGCATTTCTGCCGCCGATTACGCACTGATCAGGATGAACCGGAGGCTGAAGAACAATTTGTGAGGAATTAATTTATAAAGGGAAATAAATAATTATTAATGATTTGTGCAGGATTCTGATTTCAAGTTAAATTGGGTGATATAAATCAAATTAAATAATTTATTCAAAATAAATTGACCCAATGATAGGATCTTCTTTCTATGGCGTTTTAAAAAAAGTATCATAATGGGCGTTTTAAAAAAAAGAATCAAAACTCAATATGTCCTCTAAAAACTTTTTTCTTAGACCTCTTAGACCAAATGTATAAAAGGTAAAGTTGTGCAGAATTTTATGCTCTATCTGCTGGTATAAATTTTTTTCGAATTTCGAACAAATATTTTGCAAAAAGTCGAAAAAACCATATTTTTCGATATTTTTGCTTTTTTTCGCTATTTTTGTTCGAAATTCGAAAAAAATTTATACCATCAGATAGAGCATAAAATTCTGCACAACTTTGCCTTTTATACATTTGGTCTAACAGGTCTAACAAAAAAGTTTTTAGAGAACATATTGAGTTTTGATTCTTTTTTTTTAAAACGCCCATTATGATACTTTTTTTAAAACGACCCAGCACCCTTCTTATTATTTAATCAGTTCACGCCTGTGCATAACTAATCCTAACTTTTCAAATCCAAAAAATCAAAAATTCTGCCTTATCTAATCAGTCAGATCACAAAAATCTACCGATCAAATGCCCTCAAGCCCTCCAGACCAATCAAAAATTGGAATAAATGTGTTATATCACCATATTTAAGGCTTAACTTATTAATCCAAAAATCGAAAATCTCCATTTTATAAGAAGAGATTTCCAGTGTAGACAATTTATATAGGTATTTGGTCAAGATTCAACAGAAAAGTTTTAAGTCCTTCTAAATTTGCTTCGAACTTTGATTTTTTGCCCAGTTTCAGCAAGGTGGAAGACTACAGTCTGAGCCGCACCTACCAGACCAACGAGAACATTCTGACCATGCGCATCATTTTCCCCCTCGACTTCTCCTACACCATTTTCTTCTCCGTGTTCAACATCCTCTCCTATTACATCCGATCGCAGCGCGAAATTGTGGGACAAATTGTGTACATGAAGACCTATGAGGCGTTCATTTTGGTAATACTTTTCTGGTCACAATTGGAATTATGATGGGGAACAAATATATGGGGTCCGATCAGTTCCGAATTTAGTCAGATCTATCATAATGGAGTCTGATCAAACAAAAATTTGTCCAAATGGCTTAAAGATAGTCAAATTTATTGGAACAGGAATGGGATCTGATCAGTCCTAATTTGGTCCATATCTGCATTTAACACCAACAATCGTAGCCAAAAGTTGGGCGTGGAAAGCGAGGTTGGAAATTTTTTTGAAAAAAAGTTTCGACGCCCCTGAAAATTTTGGTATTTTAGGTCCTTTTCTTAAGGAGATTGGTCAATTTTTTGAAGTTTTCGTCTTTTTCTTTCTCTTTTTCGATTTTTTCTCCTTTTCTCCCCTAATCCGCCGATTTTTCGGCCTTTGGGGAGAGCTAATGCCTTTTGCCCTTGGCTATGGGCATACGACTGATGATTTTAGAAAATTTGGAAAAAATTTCTATGATTTTTTTAAATTTGATGTAATTCGGCTCCTTTTTGTACACGCCATCATCACACTGGCAGTCTACCAATACTTTATGGTCAGAAGCAAAATCAGGACCACATCGAACAGGATTAATGTGCATGTGCCAGAACCTGGCAACCTGTATTTCCGGCATTTGCAAATCCAATGGAAATAATTTTGTGATAAAGTGAGAAACTATGATATTTAACAAAAATTTCAATCATATATAAGAAAAATCATGAGTAAAGAGTGAACAAAATGAGAACCGAATTTATCACAAGAATCCCATCAAGATCCTGATTAGTATCCATCGAATCGAAATTATCATGAAATTCACCATACCTATTTTTAGGCTCTACCAAAAAGGTGTCTCATAAAAAAATCGTTGAATTCCGATTTGGTTATTCTGAAGCTCATTTTTACACAAGTTTTATTGATTTTCGCCTTTCTGCCAAAATTTTAATCTGATATTTTATAATTCAAGAAAATTGAAAAATTAGTCGGAATATTCGCAGTTTTTCGGAAAAGTGCAACCCGGATGGCGGACAATGGTCCCTGCTGCGAAAAAGGCACAACGAATACATTCGTCCAGTGAGCGACCCGAAACGAAGGCCGCCAGGAAACCTTTAAAAATGAGTATTTTCTTTTTAAAATTAAAAGTTTGGTCGCTGAGGAAAACTAGGGTAGGATTTTTTATATTTATTAGCTTGTAAATAACTAAAAAATAGAATATTGTAACCCTACAAATTAAAAATAGGACAGTGAAGAGACTGAAGAATTCATTTAAGCTGTGGAATTTATTTTCTAACCTCCACAAAAAGCGTCACCGGCCCCATTGGTGTCCACGAATTCGCTTTCTGACACAATGGGTACCGAGAATTCGCGAATTTGTCCATCTTTGGCCACAACTACTGGCTGATCGCCCTGTGTTATGATCACAATTCGGCTCCGCTTCTCATTGATCGGAAAAAAGAAATTTTATACCAAAACATGATTTCATTTTTAGATCCTAACTTCGAAGCTCCCCAATACGAAAGTTCCAAATCCAAAAGGCTATGTTTCCAAAATTGTTAGATAATTTTGATTTTAATAAGATTAATAGATAGCTTCTTATTTTTTTTTATTTTTTTCTAACCGGATTCTCGATTAATGGAGTTCCAATATTATATATTACAGGTATTATACCTTCTCGATCCGTGTCAATTCCAGTGCGATTTTTCTGATATCTCCATTCATATTCAGCTCATTCGCTTTGGAATAGGCCATTGCTTCATTGTCATTACCTTGAAATCCAAGTGATCAGTAAATCAGACTAGATATACCGTATTCTCTCTAAAATAAGGCCTGGGCCTTATTTTTTCAACCACCTCCGAAGGGGGGGCCTTATTATAGAGAGGGGCCTTATTTTAGAGAGAGGCCTTTTTTTTCAAAGGTTATCGGAGAAGGCAAAACAGAATAAAAATTGATTTTTTCCAAAAAAGGCTGTTAAAAATGATCAATTTTCTTAAGAATAAGAATAAATTTTCTTATTCTCAGGCGGTCCCTATCAAGATTAAAAAAAGAAAAAAAAGCCCTTAAAGTTTATGATTCATTTTAAATAGTAAATTTTTTCTTGATAGTTTAAAAAACTAAACTAACAAGAAAGGCATCCTATATAGCGAATTAAAGAAATTTTTACGAAGAAGATGAATTTGACAGAATTAAGAAGCAAAAAGGTAAACGAGATATTATGGATGCATAAAATACCTATTACTTCGAATTTTTTAGAAAGTATTTTTTATTTTGAAGAATTCTCCCCAGTGTATTACTTTATAACACCTCTGGCTCTGGCTTTATAACACCCATCATTATCAGAATGAATCAATTTTTCGTAATTATTCATTTTAACCTAAATAAAAAATTATTAATTTGCATTTATAGAAAAAAGGCAAAATTGATTAAAAATAATTTATTCAACTCTCATAAAGGGGGCCTTATATTAGAGAGGGAGCCTTATTTTAGAGGGAGGCCTTATTTTTTCAACCATCTCCGAAGGGGAGCCTTATTTTAGAGAGGGGTCTTATTTTAGAGGGAGGCCTTATTTTAGAGAGAATACGGTATTCAAAGAAATGTATCTTAGGGAACAATGATCATAAAACTGATTTTCCTTGATGAAAATATCCCAAAACCATTTGATTTGGCCGAATGAATAAAAATCCTGCCGAAAATATGTAGGTAAAAATAATCATTCTTTTTTATATTCATTCGGTCAACAGAGGGATTTAGCCTATATTTTAAGATTTTTTGTTAATTTTTTGCATTAATAGGGTGTTGAGTGTGATGTTTGATTTTAGCGCGAATGGTTTTAGCGCTATTTCCCCGTTCAAACTTATTGATATTTTCTCCCCGAGTTGTTTGTATTTTCCTTTTCTTCCCATTCTTATACATATTCACTTACCATCATTCCTAGAAATTCTTATTATTCTGAAAATAAATTTAATTATTTATTCCTATTAGAGATCGACATTTTGAGAAAACCAGTTTCAGTACCCAGTACCAGTAGTCGAGGAGTACCAGTATACAGTGCTCAGTGTTTAAAAAACTGGAAAAAACTGAACTGATTTAGCACTGACTTGTTCTTCATCTACCAGTATCAGTACCAGTTTTTAATGCAATAAATTTTTTGAAAATGGTCAAAAAAATTGAAAAAATACTAGCAAAAAATGAATTATTTTAAATTTCAATTGTAAATTTATATAGTTAATGTTAAATATCAATATCTCAGGGGTTTTCAAATCAATAACGCAAATCTGGGCGAGTGGGAAAGGGAGAATCAGAGAAAAAAAACTAGAAAAGAGAATAGAAAAAATGAACAAAAAAGAGTTTAATAAAAATTCATTCAATTTTGCGATATTATAGAGTAAAAAATCTATATTTTTTCCCTTTAGAGAAGAGATCACTTGTATGCCAGCGCTCGTTTGGCCATAGGAGAAATTCGGATTTTTTTCTTAAGAAAAATGCGTATTAGACAGATGACATAGGGGCTATTTGTCAAAAATTTCCGAAAATTTATGGATTTTTGGTCAAAACTTTCCAAAATTTATGGGTTTTCGGTCAAAATTTTCCAAAATTTAGAGATTTTCGGTCAAAATTTTCCTAATTTTGCCTTTCTTAGGGGTGCAAAATTAGCACTGTAAAATACTGTACCAAAAACCCAGTTTCAGTACCCAGTATCAATAATCGAGGAGTACCAGTATACAGTACTCANTCAGTGCTAAAAAAACTGGAAAAAAACTGAACTGATTTTAACACTGTTGGGCGAAAAATACCAGTTTCAGTACCCAGTGCACTGGAAAATACTGTCAGTGCCACTGAACTGGGTCGATCTCTAATTCCTATTATATTTTGAAAATTAATTCTTTAATTCGAACATTATATTAATATTTAATTCTATTCGACTTGTGTGTATTCTGGGTGAATACACAACATAAGGAATAGCTAGACCGTGACAAAATCCTTCGCTCAAAAAATCACCAAATAATATGTCAACAAATGGCAAAATCACGCCGAGCTCCTTCTTATATTTGTAGGGAATGTATTCGGCACTCAAATTCAACGAAAATGGTCTGTCGCACATGGCCGCCTCCTTGGCCAAATGCAGAACCGCCTCAGGGCATACGGTCAGGAAAAAGGCCTTAAAATGCAGGTGAAACCCCTGCAAATCGATGCAGGTTTACTGCAGTGTAGAAGTTCTGCGCCGATTGGACCATTTGGGCATTTTCGGCCAATTGCAAATGGTCCAAAGTGAACCGATTGGCTGCACCGAGATGGGCACACAATGATCTTAAATGAAGAAAATAAGTCCCAATTTTAGCCAAATAAAAATTGTAAATGAAAATCCAGTTTTAATCCATCTTTTAGATTCCAAAATACTTATTGTTAGTCAACTCGGAAACTAATAAGGAGAATTGTCGAGCGAGCTTTTATCTGGAGTGCAATTGAATTTTTCGTTAATAAAAAAATAAATAAAATTTTAGCGCCAAATTAGGGAAAATAAATCAGGTCCTAAGAGAGATTTTTTGACCCATTTTGAGTCCGATAGCTGCTATGCCGTTACAAAAAAAGTGCCATAATGGGCGTTACAAAAAAAAGTGCCAAAACCCAATAGGTTCCCTAAAAACTTTTATGGTTAGACCAATTAGACCAAAAGTATAAAAAGCGAAATTGTGCAGAATTTTATTCTCTATCTTCTGGTATTTTTAATTTTTCGTAATTCGGCCAAAAAGATCGAAATTTTCCCGAAATGCCGAAAAATGCGGTTTTTAGGGGATATTTCGAATTTTTTGGCCGAATTTCGAAAAATTAAAAATACCATTCGAATCAGCATAAAATTCTGAACAATTTTGCCTTTTATACTTTTTGTCTAACAAGTCTAACAAAAAAGTTTTTAGGGAACCTATTGGTTTTTGGCACTTTTTTTGTAACGCCCATTATGGCATTTTTTTTGTAACGACCCAGCACCGTCCGATATATCGATAAGGTAATAAATAGGGTGTCAAATTTTAGGGAAATCCCTATTTTTTAAAAAGACATGGAATCGTAGGGAAACGCTCAAAAACGCGTTTTTAGACATATTTGAACATATTTTGATGAACTTTTTTTTCCCTATTTTCCCTATTTCTATAAGCGCGGCTAAATTTTTCCCTATTTCTCCCTATTTTGGCTTATTTTTTAAGAAATTCTTCACAAAAATGCAATAAAAACGCAAAATTTTGGATTTTTTGGAAAATTTTTTTGTTTTTTCCGAAAAATTTTTGGAAAATTTTTTCAAAATTTTTTTTTTCACAAATTTTTGAATTTTTTTTTAAATTTTATATTGTATGAATCTTCAATTTTTATATTGAAAACATCTCAAGATATGGTTAATTTGGTTTTAAAAAGGCTTAATAAGCCTTTTTAGACGAATTTTTTGAATTTTTAGATCATATTTTGAAAAAAAAATTTGCCTTTTTTGCCTATTTTCGCTAGATAGCTCCCTATTTTCTCCCTATTTGGGCCTTTTTTTGCTCCCTAATAATAGGTCCCTATTTTGGCTTAGGGGAATTCCCTAAAATTTGACACCCTAGTAATAAAACTTAAACTGAAAATTAGAATCCAAAAAATTAATAATCATACGTGCATTTACTCACCGATTGATCCCAGTGATAAGTGATACACATTTCCCGGTCTCGACCCCTCGGACCCTTTGGAATCTGACATCAACTCCAGTCTCAATAGTTTTGTCGATCAACCTATCGGCATAATGGTCATCGCCGATGGCACCGAAAAATGTTGCGCGAGTTTCCTGATAAATTTTAGTTCTTCATTATTATTATTATTATTCCTTATAGAATTATTTATTTAAAAAATAAAATATAAAGTTTTTAAATCAACATATGAAAATATCGTATTTTGCTATGGTACACCATAACCTTGTTGTTGTCCTTGATGATTTTGTTCAACATCCACTGAAATACTCGAATGGTATTCAGAGCTGATCCGCCTGGTAAAAATGCCACTCTGTCAAATTTTAGCACATCATTAAAGCTGTAAAAAAATTAAAAATAATGCGAATTTTTATTTACTTTTTACATTGGCAACAATTTGTGCCCATTCTGATCATCGATCAACACTGCTCCGTTCTCTGCCAGCTGATATTTGTCCAAAAATTCCTTTCCAACATAGGCCGTTATATCTACAGTTCGGAATGTCTTATTATTATGACCGATTTAAATTATTAATATTATCGAATAAATTTCTAAACTGTAAGTCTAAACTATACCGAGCAGAGGGTTGCCGAGGACCACTAAAATTGGCATTAAATGCGCTAAAAAATAATTTGGAAAAATAGAAATTGCCAGTCGATTAACTTTGACAAGTAAGAAGACATGCAATGATATGATCAATATTATTTTATTCTGGTCTATTTCCTGTCTGTCTTTTCTCATAAACTGATAGCATCAAAATTTGCAGTTAAAATTAATGACTATATGTACAACATTTTCCAATGGTTATTTTCTATTGGAAATCACTTGAACAAAGAAGAAAATATGTCCTAAAATTATAAAAGAAGGCAGCTTGGCCAAGGATCAAAAAGTGGGCCAATTTGGCCAAAATTGCAAATGTCTCTAGTTTTCAAAGATTTGAAAAATTCATTATGAAGGCGATTCTATCAATACTTATGTATAAAATTAAGATGTTTGATTATTTGAAGACTAATAAATAATTTGATTCGAGTTTTTCGAATTAATTATCCGTTATTTTAAATTCGTACATTTCTGAATCAACTAATCTATGAGTTAAAAAATCGCATCATGAAATTGGAAAATCAAATTAGGAAATTGGTATATCAATATCACAATATACAAAATTATTACATATAAAAATACAAGGAAATGGCACTAAATAGGTTCAATGTAGAGGAAATTATAATTATGTCGTGGTTTTGATTTCGTTTACTCCTAAATACAATAATTATTAAAGTAAGTACATTTTTATTTACAGCATCCACACAAGTAATTCCCATCAATTTTGGTCCCATCAGTAGCTGTTTGTTGGTCCAAATTTGGGCCCGAAATGATGATGATCCGGGGATTGAACCGTTCCAGGACGGAGAATAGACAGAAACCGCCCAGGGAGCCGATGAACCAGCTGAAGCCGGACAGCTCAACATTGGAGTGGGAGAGCAACAGGTTGGGAAGAAGGACCTGTTTATGGGATTAAAGAAATATTTGAAAAATATTTAAATATATTTAGCATAATCCAGACCAACCTGGGGCCTATTTCAATTCACATCACATCCTTGATATGATGCAAAAAAGATCATATGACGAAAAAAGTGGTGTTTCAATTCGCATCAAGTGATGGGTATGATCACATCACATCGGGAAATTCTCTTGATGAGAGCAAGTGTGCCCGGCCATGATGTGATGTCCCCAGCCATGATATGATCATCATGGAGTTGTTTCAATACATTTTTTCGGACTTGATATGATGTTCCTGCATAAGATGTGCCGGGTTACGGTACTTTTTCTTTTGGGTCCAATTTTGGTCAATTTTTAAAAAAGATTTAATGTCAAAAGCTTTCTATTTTATTGGGCAATTTTTAAACGCAAAATCCGTTTGATTCTATAATTGTTGTTTCCTTAATAAATATTTTACCACAATTTATTGTATGTACGAGTTTTTAAAAAAATTTAAAAAGGAAAATTTTTATTTGAAAATTTTGAAAATTTTCTAACAATCCTTTTAATGATGTAGGATTATGCTCCCTTTGGTATAATACTGTAAAATTGTTTTTTCTACCTAAAAGTTAGGAATAGATTTTTTATTTGAAACGAAAAAAGTGTTCGTTGAAACGAGAGAATGCTCATGAAAAAGTGTTGAAGAAAACGAAAAGAGTGCTCATGAAAAAGAAAAAGAGTGCTCATTGGTACTGTAGCACGTCCGCTAACTTTTGCGTAGAAAAAACAATAGATCAGTAACTAAGCAATTTATCTAGCTGCTGCGAATAAGTAAGCTACGAGAATTTTGGGACAATTCGCGAGTGACTTTTTGGGACAATTCAAGTCGATTTTGAGTGATCTTTTTCAAAAATAAATTAAAAATACTTATCAATAAAATTTAGGTTTAATTTTGATATCATTAGATAGAGCACATTTGAATCTATGTATTTTACATAAAATTTAGTATGAAATAATTTTTTAAATATTTTTAATTAATTTTTATTCTACATATGATGTGAAAACTGACCCAAAACCCCGTATGCGCCGCCCATGATGTTTCCCTTTGCGGGCATCATATCCTTGACTTGATGCAGGGGGGAATTGAAACACTCGTATGACACATCATGGCCCTGCGTATGATAAATCATGGGCGGCCCATGATGTCATCATGGACTTGCTCATCACATCCTTGATTTGATCATCAACACTAATTGAAACAAACGCTTGCTGACTTGATGTGATTTGTCACATCAAGGATGTGATTATTCGCATGATGTAATTGAAACAGCTTCCGCGCCCAAGATGTGATCATCACATCAAGTCAGCAAGTCAAGGATGTGATGTGAATTGAAATAGGCCCCTGGCATATACCTAGTATAAAAAGTAGAAGAATTTATTCCTATATGAATGAGTTATAAGGCAAAAATTTAAGTAAAATATCTAGAAATAATAGTATAAACCATCATTTTATACGGAAGCGATGATGACGGAAGTCATACGGAAGTGATTATGAGGGAGAATGAGTCCCCGTATATGATGGTAAAATGTCTAGGAATAATAGATCAAAACCATTATGTCATACGGAAGCGATGGCCATGGTCCCGGAGATTGCTGTGGCGATGACTGCGTTCGGGTTGAATCCGTTGCTGAACCAATATCGCCCCTCAGTGTCCGAGCTGTACATGTCTGTCACCCAAACCTTTTGTTTGCTCGCCTTAAAGGAAAGAAAAAACATTGTGGATGGAGAAGTCAGAAAAATGGCAAAAAATGTTATCAATAAAAAGAAAATTGCATTTTTGACGGATAACAAGGCTAAAATGTTTTTTAATCATAAAGCGAAGTGAATTAAGTGAATTTTTGAGTAATTGCACTGCCAGATCTCATGGTGTGTAAAAATGGAAAGTCACTTTTCAATGTTAAACATTGTCGCCAAATGGCGACGAGAGTAAGAAGGAAGGGGAATGATGCCGAATGCCCTCCCCATCGGCGGATGATCAGTTTTGGATCCTTTCCTTATCCCCCCTTTTCTTTTCATCCCTAATTTGTCC
>LDKF01000631.1:16069-46044 GCA_001026735.1 Rotylenchulus reniformis | reverse complement strand
CACTCTTTTCTCACTAAAATGTGTCACCATCCCTCTCATCCCTCTCTGTTCTCCTCCATCTCTATGATCAGCTTTTTCCCACCTGTGCCTTATCTGATCTAATTCCGGCCTTAGCCTTCTGTACCACGGCCGTTCTGGCCAACGACCCTTGGGGTGGTCCCCTCAAAAACTATTATATAACCACCCCATCCCCAAGGGTCCCTTACCCTTCTTCCCAACCACTTTCGCTTCATCCGATTTAACCAATTCAGCGATCTTTCCCACCGATAAATTTGTCTTTTTTCCGAATTCCGACCTTGACTTTGGGAAATCCGGATTTCGTCAGAAGGGGAAGAAGAGGTCCCGGGCCAAAAGATTCGAAAGGGCCCGGTCAAACGGTGAGAAAAAAGGGAAATTCGGGATCCCTTTTGTCGTGTTTTTGTCCTCTTGTGCCACACCCTTTTCCTCCGTCGTCGATCCCCCCGAGAGCAACCCGGCCCGACCGAGCAGAAAGGAAAAGGACACCGTTAAGCACACACATGTAAATCACGAATGAATGTCGCATTTTTGAGCAAAGATAATATCAGCTTAATAAAATAATGAATTATCAGAAAAAACAAACAATGTAATAGCCGGAGATCAGAATGCCATGCAGAGGTCCGATAAGTGCGCCCAGAATGTCAAGAGTGAAATGAATGGCTGTGGGGTTGTTATACCGGAAATAAAAGGAACAAATTGAGAAAAATTATTTTATTGCTTTATCAATTTTATATTTTTATAAGTATAGAGGAATGATTTTATAAAATAAATAAAATATGAAAATAAGAATGACCAACCAATTCCATGGTGTGAGCAGAACTGATGCAATTGCTGTGATCATCCCACCGGCACGCCAAGAGATGAGCCGAGGGGCCAAGTTGGAGAAGTCGAAAGCCGGCGAGATGAAGTTGGCCACAATATTAATGCCGACAGTGGCAACCTGAACATTTTTATGTGCCAAAAACCACTAAAAAAAATTTTAGCTGCCAAAAAAAGAAAGAAGAGAATTCGGGGTTGCATGACAAAAGGGCGCAGAGAAACGAGACTATAGAAAAATAATAGAAATATAGAAGAGGTGATACGGTTAGGCATTTGGATTTTCGCGCAATTACAGTATGCTAATTACCAAATGAGCACCAGTCGGCAATTCAAGTCCAAAATCAAGTTGAAGAATAATAATAATGAAAAAAGTCAAAAATAAATTTATTTGATTGATTCTGACCACAAAAGTGAGTCCGCCGAGGATTACTGCGATGGGGTGTCCGATGCGATCCATCACTTCGATCGGATCCGTGATCACTTTGCCAAACACGGGTACAGTAGCGGAAGTGGTGACCACGGTAAGCACGGAGAAGAACAGAAAATTGAGAGGCAAACCTGTTTGATGAAAAATTGAAGTGAATTTTTTTTATTAGATTATCTTGTTAAGAAGAAATCTTTAGGTTTAATAACACTGTAAAGATTTATAGGTCATGAAAATCTTGGCAAAAAAATCATTTCATAATAAGAATGATTAGTAGAGGTTTTTTTAAGATTTCATTATGGCAAGGTGGCGAAGTAGTTCCGGCTATAAAAATGTTTTTGTTTTTCTTACCAAGAAGATTTCCCAACTTGAGAGTTTTCCAAGATTTGGCATAGCGTGAAAAGTCGCCAAAATTCAGCATAGGGCCTGAGAAATATGAAACCACAAGTGCGATCGCAGACATCATCACCGGAATAGACTCGAAGAAGGATAGTGGAGGACCTGTGAATTAAAAAACAACCATTCATTGATCAGTTGTTGATTTTTTTATGCAAAAATATCAAGTACGGTAGCTGATCAAGACCAGTAATCGTTCGATACCTTCGATAGTAAAAGGTTTCGTACTTATGCATTTAACCCGTTGCGTCTAACAACGTTGGCACCTTTTTAGAAATGTTCATACATGCACTAAGTTCGAATCTTATGTCAAAATTGTGGGATGATTTCATCAAATCTATGATTTTTTTTCTTTTCCCTTTGGCGTGCCGTTTTTGGCAACTATGTTGAGATATCCCGTAAATTTTGAACGAAATTGCTCTCAATAGTTGATTATGATTATAGATTTTGGTTCATTAATAAGCAGTTGATTTATTGATTTTTGGGCGAATTATCGATCCATTGATTTTACCATCGCTAAGATTCATGCTCAAGTTGCCCAGGCCGGCCTTGGCCACCAGATATATGGCCAACGCCATCATGACAACATAAACGGCAGGTCCGGCCCAGTCGATGAACTTGCGAATGGCATCCATGCCCTTCCAGAACAGTGCCGCCTGGGTTGCCCACAGAAGGCCGAAGGAACACCAGCCGAGCAGGGACAGGCCCAGGAAACCTGAATCCTGTAAATTCGGGAAAATTAATATAAAAACCAAACAAATGATGGTAACTTTGCGCAATTTTGATCGTAAAAATAACATTAAATTTGCACAAAAATATTTATCCCACCCCCCCCCACCCCCAAAAAATGAAAACGGTTAATTTTCAAACAAGGATACATATCATTTGTGCTGATTCGTCATTGTTCTGATTGGAGTTCCCAAAGTTCTGATTTGTCAGAAAAATTCTGTTTTAATAATTTTTAGTTCTGTCTTTTTTAGAGAAAATATGGGACAATTTGTTGTTACATTCTCTAAACTATAACTTTATTTCTTTCTAAAGAAAATGAGAAATTCATATATTTAACAAAAAAAAGTGCCAATTTCCCAACCTTTGCATTTATCGAAGCGAGGACAGGGAAGAACTTGAGCAGGACCAGCACCAGGGCTTTTGAGGCCAGATAGGTCTGGACGCCGTACCAGGCGATGGCGATGGAGCCGCGGAACAGGGCCGGGATGTTGGCACCCCGGATGCCGAAGATGGCACGGTTGATCACCGGGTAAGGCACTCCGGTGACCTATGGGATTTAGCTAGTCGGAATTGGGTAAGAATTTTAAGAACCCCAACACATCCACCGGAATTTATATAGTGAATTTTCTTCTAATTTTTTAAAACCAGTCTAAATCTTCAAATTTTCACGAGAAATTCCTTCGTCCAAATATAATTGTTTCAAAAAATATTTTAAATTTGCAAGAATTCCAAAAATATTAATTAGTCAATTATGGTTATTTTGTTGGACAAATCAATTTTTTGGCATTAAAATTTCTTTCGCATTTATTTTTCTCTACCTGACTGGGTTTGGCCACCAAATTGCAACAAAATTGCACAATCAGAATGCCAATTATTAGAGCCAACAAAACCTGCAAAATAATTCATTTGAAAAATTAGAAAATTAAAAAATATATCAAAGAATTTACTTGCCAGCTGGCCAGTCGGAGTGTGAACAAGCTGCCAGCTGTCAAATATCCGGCGACACTGTGCACATCTGGATAAAACATTTAGGTTAAAATTTATTAACATAAGAAGTAAATACTGTAGGTATACCTAATTAATTTAATAGGTATAGGGATGGAAAAAATAAAAACAAAATCGACCTTGGCATTCGTTTTTTTGTCAAAATATATGTATTGAGGCCCAAAATTTTTTTTTCTCATAAACATGCTGATCTTTGGCCATTATTCTCTATTAGTACGAAGGAAAATAAAATGTTTAAAATAAAGAGAAATGAGTTAAATAAACCTAAAATTCTTTTTCTGAAAATTAATCTTATTTTTGATCATACGTGCAAATGGTCACATAAATGTCCCATGACAGGAAATTTTGACTTATTAGCGTGATGAACTTTGAATGAACTGATTAAAAAAAACTAATAACCGAACCCATAACATGTTCAGTAATAAGATAAAATGCTAATATTCGCTTTATTTATTTATTCCTCCGACCTGACATCCAAACGGCAAAGATGTTGTAAGTATTCCAGGTCTGGGACCTCAACGGTTTCAGATCCTCGTTGTACAACTTCGGGTCAAATTTGGACTCGTCGAACTGTGCGGTAGTGCACTTTTCATTGGGGATATTGGTCATTTCGATGACTTCGATGGTATTTTTTGAGGGATGCACACGATGATTTTTTGAAAATGGCATTCGCATTTTGCCACTGAATTTCTACACTGAGTGAGTGGATTAAAAATTCTTTTAAAAAATCAGCAATATTAGAGGTTAACGAAAATAATTTTAGGGTTATTGGAATTATTTAAAAAAAAGATTAGTGTGTTTAAAATAAAAAATATAGTAAAATTAAGGGCTGAACATGGCTATTAAATGATTTTGCGACAACAATAAAATTAGTTTAAAAATTTAAATAAAAATATTTTCTTAATTCCTCTATCATTTGAGGATTCTTGCCCTTTTCTAAAATTAATCTTTAATAGCTTGGTAAAGTAAAATTTAAGAGGTGGGGATGAACAGAAGCTAATAATAATAAGAATAGAATCAAAAATAAAAGGAAAATCACACCGGATATATGAAAAATATAATCTAAAATTCATGTGAAAATTGGGATAAAAATTGAAAAAAAAGAATGTTTACCGAGTCAATAAAAATAAAAACACGAAAGAAAAGTGCAAATAGAAATGAGCCTATGGAGAACAATATGTATAATGGAATTTGAAATTCGAAAAATAAATCACAGAGGGGGGGGGAGGTAGTCGTAAAATGTAATACCTTTAGTTGAAAACTTTCCGCCACGAACCCTGAAAATAAATTGGAATTTGTCGCTGAATCGATAAGTTTGAATAGGGCGAACAGCGAAAAAAAACGAGGGAATTGATGTGAGAGAAGAACATGGAATGGACTAGATCGCCAAAATTTTGTGGCTGTCCCGCCGATTGGACCTAAACATATTCTCGATCAGAAAAAAATTAATTGAAAAATCGAGCGCAAAGCTCATTTTAAGTTCCCAAATAACTAATTTGATACAATAATTGGATCGGTGCTGGGTCTTTAAAAAAGGCCCAATGTGGTCAGTCTGGCCTAAAACTTTTTTGTTAGACTTGTTAGACAAAAAGTACTATAAAAGGCAAATGTACAGAATTTTATGCTGATTCGAATGGTATTTTTATCTTTTTTCGAAATTCGGCCAAAAGTTCGAAATTTTCTCGAAATGCTGAAAAAAACTTTTTATTCGAATTTAGAAAAATTGAACATACCAGAAGATAGAGAATTAAATTCTGCAGAATGTCTTTTTTATTTTCGACCTAGTAAGTCTAACAAAAAAGTTTTAGGCCAGACTGGCCATATTGGGCCTTTTTTTAAAAAAACCCAGCACCAATTGCATCTTCATTAGGGAATAATGGACCTCTTTTTATGCACAACCATTTGCCCATATGCGTCCAACAAAAAACCATTAAGGGTTTCAATAAAATTCCAAAATTTTTTCACCTATTTGAATCCTTGGAAGGACTAATTAAATATACCGTATCAAAGCGAAGAAGATCAATGCTTTTGACCAATTCTATGTTCGCCAAATTGACAACATTATATCCCGAGGCTGACTATAGTATACTCGTTGATCATAAGTTTCATTTTTTTAAATATATTTCGAAGCAAAATTATATCCCAAACTAATTTATAATTTCTTTTCTGGGTTACAATTCCATAGAACCCAGCTCAATAGAACCCAGAAAATTTCTCTTCACCCAAAAAACTTGGCCACCAAAGTCATCTTCTTTTAAAGGACGATTGATATAATTCAGAAATTGGCCAACAGTCAATCCCTCCTGCTGTATTGAATATTGATGTTGTTAGTGTTTTTGACGATAATGTATAGTACTGTCTTTATTGTACAAAGTGTTACCATGATAATGATGTATTAATATAAAAACATATACATATAATAATATACTGACACTGATCATGATCGATGATTGGATGGATGGGATGTATTGTACACATAAATTTGGTCGGAATGGGATTAACACATGGAAAAAGTGTGAAAGGCGCATGAGTTAGTGGGGGAAATGAAGAGAGTTCAGAGAAAAAGAGAAAGACAATAATAATATGTAAGAATTTCGGGAAATCACTTCATCATTATTTTTTATTTTCCTGACAATTCAACAGTGAACATTGAAAAATGAAAAAAATAAACAGCGAATTCATTGCAGGAAAAATACGTATCAAAAAAATCAAAAATTTGGGACTTATTTTAGTAAGGCTTAGAGAATAAGAAATGTCTATTTGGCAAAAAAAAATTTTCAGCTTTACAGCTCTTTTTTCTTTTCTTTAGGCTAATTACGAAACAAATTCTGGTTAATTTTTCTAACAACCTAGGAAAGTTAAGTTTTTGATACTTATTAGTTATTAGCAGTTTTACGACAACACTTACCTATTTTTTAAATTTTCAAAAGCCACTTGTTTTTTTCCTAAAATTTGTATCCGAGAGGGACGATTAGCGACTCTGACTAATTTGTTCACTGTCGAAACATGTCAGGCCATTGTTTTCGTCACATTAACATGGCCAACCGCCGCTCGGCTGGCGTCGGCGGTTGCGGCCTGGGTCTGTCCCGCAAAGCTTCTAGCCACAATCCCTTGGTGGCCGGGTCCGGACAGCTGAAGATGTACTCCCGGGCCGGGCTGACTAGCTTGAACGCGTTTTTGAGCGAAGCGCCGGTCAGCGGATCTGCAAGAATGGGATGGAATCTCGAGGTCGGGTCTTTGAGGAACCTCATAAAAATAATTTTTTTACTCCTGCTGGGGAATCGAATGGAATTTCAAGATTCAAAAATCCTGAAAAATTTAGAATACAATAATTTCGAACTTTCATGTGCTTGAAAAATTTTAGAAATGACAACTTGGAATAATTTTCTCGTTTCGAAATTCGATGTTAAGATATGATACGGTTTTCAAGTTCTGGGTTTTCGCGTTGTTTGACCGGGTCACTGACCACTCGAACATTGACAACTCGAACACTGACTGTTCCCAAGCGTTATACATCGGCTTAAACACGACCTAGAAAGACATTCGTGATGTCAAAAGATAGAGCACCAAATTAGCTACGAAATGAGCCATAACCCATTCCAATTGGCCAATTTCAAAAAAAAGTTATGGCCAAGATAATCACTTGTGACTGGAACAAGGCCAATACGAGTGATTACTTGGCCATAACTATTTTGGTATCGGACCAATCCAGATGGGATTAAGCTCATTTTGTAGCTAATTTAATGCTCTATCTTTTAACATCAAGAATGTCTTTCTAGGTCGTGTTTAAGCCGAGGTATAACGCTCGGGAACAATCAGTGTTCGAGTTGTCAATGTTCGAGTTGTCTGGACACCTGTTTGACCACTTCTACTGTATTCAACCGTACCTTTGCCGTCGTGCAAGTCCTGCACGGAGGTGCCCTGCAGGGACATGCGCTCCTTGAACACCAGCTGGCTCCTCCTGAGCACGTCCCTGCGGCACAGCACAATGCTCTGGTCGAACAGGTACACCTGCACGCTCTTGGCCCACTGTGGCTGTGCGCGCCACAATGCGCGACAGTGCAGTTCCCCGTTGATCAGCATCCGGTGGTTGCTCTCCACCAAGTCGGGGCCCTGCAATACATAATTTTTTTTGTTCGATAAAAAATCAAAGCGTTATTGTAGTTAAATAAATATTCCAGAATCCAGACTATGTATCTGGCAGGGTGTAAAGCCAATAGCAAAATTATGAGTACAACATTGTACATACCCTGAACCCATGCACGCTTTTCTGCCATAGCCAAATCTTCTGGATCGCATCCACTCGCCGCTTGCCATCGTTAACTTGCGCGGCCACTTGGCGCATTGTTCGTTGTGCCAATTCGAGCGCCAACCTGAGAATTAATTTTTAGAATAATTGTGCTCTTGCCTTGAACCCATTAGAAAATAAATTGAAATGGATGGTGTGAACGTTGAGTGAAAATCCTTATTTATTGGCCATTTCCAAAAAGTCTAAACCTGTCCGGATGCCCTGCAGGCGTGGCCTTGAGCAGTTCCAGCAGTTGCAGGGGATACCGGCAGATCCGCTGGACCGGGGTCAGCAACACACTGTCCAGACTCAATGCCGGCATGCCGCGCAGGAGTCGGCAGGCCTCGAAGAAATGCAGAAATTGCGGCTGCTGGTCCAGACAGGCCAGCTCGGTGCAGGACACTGTCCGATTGTTGCAGTAGTCGGTGTAGATTCCGAACTGTTGGCTCTGTAAGAATTTATTATGAATAATGAACGAAGAGAATGTTTAGAATTGATTTGATTTAGATATTTCGCCCTAATTCCCAAAAAAGTATAATTTGTGAAACATTTGGTCTCGTAGATGTTGATTTTTTCCAATGATTCGAAATTTAGTTTTTAACATCCTTTTATTTTCTTTTTTATTAGTCCAAAAAGTTGTAGTAATACTGGCCAAAATTTTTGGCCAATAAGTTTCTAAAAAAATAAAAATTGTAATTTTTAATAGCAAAAAATTGCTAACTAATATTTGGCCAAAATTTTTACTATAAGTTTTTATATCAATCTTTTGCTCACATTTCTCAGGAACACATTGGCCAGCATACTCTGCTCCGGTTCCTTCTCGTCCAGTGCCGCGTACAACTCGCGCAACACCCTCGTGTGCAACTTCTGGATCATTTCCAAGTTGCCGAAGATGCGCTGCACCCTCTCCTCCGGGAACAGTTCCCGCCGTCGGCGACATTGTTCCACAAAACCCTAAAATTTGGGTATTTTTGCCGATGATTTTTTTAAGCATTTAGAATTACTATCGAAATTTGGTCCCAATAAAAATCCAACTTTTTCCCTTCTTTTGGCAAAAAACCTTGGATTTTGAGAAAAGTTTGACAAATTTGAATCGAGAATGATAATGAATGTGGTCCTACTTTGAAAAGCACCCACCTGGACCAGATGTTGCAGCAGTCGTACATACTCCCGCTCGGTGCTGATCAGCTCTTGTACAATTCTACGTCTCAACAGTCGCACTTCCGGCGACGGAAATCCTTCAGCGGGATCAAATTTCGATGCGGATGATCCGTCTCCGACGGCACACAATCTGCATAAGTCCTTATTCCGAGGCTGAAATCATAATACATCAATAAGCGAGATTTCTGCCGAAATTTAAGATTTTTAGCAAAATTCGAAAAAATTCCGCACCCGGACATAGGACGCCGGGAACCATCCGCTTCGGGGGCCACACACGCCGTACCAAAGCTGGGCCGAAGGACAGTCCAGCACGGCAACCTCCTCTCCGGCCCTGAAGGGCAGCTCGTCCCGAAGCATGGCTACATGTTCCCATACCTTAAATTTGGTGGTGGAATTCGAACCAGTGACTTAATCCGTCTAAGGTATCATCCCTCTGCGCTATCTTCCAATTTGTTCTTTCAAGTTTACAGTTTTTCATTTTTCTGCCTATAGAATTTAAAGAAAATCAAGAAACAATAGGGCCAATTGGGCACAATCTTGAGAAGATGATCAAACCCTTAAACAGATTAATCCTAAAAATCCTCTGTTAATGACCAAAAATTTCACAGACCGCTTCGGCGTGGAATAAGATCCCGGATCCGGTACTGCTTCCGCTTCCGGAAGGGGTGGAGGATGAGGCGGAAGAAGCGGAACAGCAGGCGCCGCCGCCCCAGCTGTGTCCGTCACCCTCCTCACCACTACTGCTTGCCGTGGTGGTCAAACTGCCGGCCGAGTGGGTGCTTAAAAATAATTTTTAAAGAATTTTTAATTTTATAAAAATAGACATTCAATACTAAAGGTCCTTGCATTTTGTGAAAAAACCGAACCTGCTCCTCACTCCGCTGTCCTGGGAACAACAACAGCTGCCCTTGGCCTTCGGCACACTTTCACCATCATCACCATTATTATTGGTGCCGTTTTTCTGCAGCCGCTGCTGTGTATCGATGCTCCAATCCTGCGTGGTCCGCGACCTTTCAATGGATGTAAAAATGGCATTTATTTTCATAGGTTTGGGATCAAGAGTGTGGATTTTATGAAATCTTGAAAAATAAAAATTTGGTAGGTAGGCTTTTTGCTACTAATAAAATCCGGGCAAGTACGGTTCAAAAAACTCCGGGTCAATTCCGGTGCTGCTATCGCAACCTGTTCATGCGCAACTTGTTGCCAGCGGTAGTAGTTGTCGTCGTCGTCGTTGTGCTCACTCCCACGCTCTCCTCGGTGCAGTCTTCGTCAATGAAATCCTGCGGTTCGTGCAGTAATCCTGCCCCCACTGCAGTGTTCTGCGTCGTCTGCGATGTGTTAGTGGTCAAATCTCGACAACGCGTGCCGGGCTGTGAGCGCGACCGACGCTTGTAGGAGGAGTTGGGGTGATGCCGATCGGCGCGCAATTCGACCCCGGAAACGTCGTCCTACGATTTTGCAAAGAATATTAGTCAATTTTTTTTTACTAATTCAGGTTTGAAAAATCGGTAGAGAATCCCCCCTATTGGGTCGGGAAATATTTCAAAAAATCGTCAATTTTTAATATTTAGAGGTATTGGAAAGAAATCTTTTTTACATTCATAATCCCTTACTCTTGGGTTGAATTTTTTAGATGCCAGTAAATCACTTGATTTTCGACGCAATGGAACAAATGACCAGAATTACACCCTTTTCGTAATAAGAACTTGGACCGGGATCAATGAAAAATATGACAATGGTGAGGCAATTTGTACTCGCGATTGATCGACCACTCAATGATTGATCGGATGGGTCTGCTTTGGCCACAAATCACCCTCTATTCGCTAAATCTGGGGAGGTGAATAATTGGTTCCAAACACAAAGAAAAAATGGCTGTCTTCTGGGTGGGATTAAATTCACCGAAGAAACCAAAAAAGGTTTCAATGCGAATTTTTACTCTGATTAGGGATATAAATCTCTGGAAAACACGGTTAATTTAGTACAGGCATCTTTTTCCAATTAATATTAGGGGGATGTTCTGAGTTGCGAATTGAGAGCGGTAGTTTCAAACAAAAAGTTCCAATAACATTATCGAGGGATTCAAAAATAGTTTACTTATTAATTACATAGTAATTTTACGCTGATGAGTCTATAGGAATATGATCCAGATCCAAAGAAAAATTAACTAGGCTCATTTTATCTTACATTCTTTTCATTCATTAATGCTTTATCAGGGATAAACTTGCAACTAACTAAGAGGGATCAGAAAATTATTTTCCGAAGTTTAAAGCCCACCTGATGGACGGGAAATTTGCCGGGCCGCAGATGGGCCGGCGGAGGCGGCAACCGGGACAGCCGTGGCATGTCCAAAAGGAGCAGCAGAGGAGGCGATGGGGACGGCAAAGGATGCTGTTGTTGATCAGTGGCAGCAGCAGAAGGTTGATCCTGATCAGCAGATCGGGGACAACAATGGATGTGAAGGTGGTGTTGTGATTGAGAGTGGTGGGCAGAGGAGTGCAGGGGACTGTCGTTGTCCACAAAAAAGTAGTTGGAGCCCTGAAAGTGATCGGATGGATGATCAACGGAAAAATATGTAAGTGATCGAAGAGGATGAGGGCCAAAAATAACCATTTTATTTGGACAAAGATTAATGGTACGCCAAATGTAAAACCTAAGCTACAAGTTTTTAAAGTTTTCTAGGGCCGAAACATAATTCCTAAAAAAAATTTCCATTCAAATTAGGCTTTTTTTAATTTCAACAAATTCAATAAATTATGCATTTAGTTTTTTATAATGTTTTCTATAGAAATTTTTTTAAATAAGATTTGGCTTTTGTTGGCGGGTTTTTAACGCCCTAGTACTGAATTAATAGAGGCTGATTACAGATCAAAATCAGTTAGCATATCAACTTTAGAGAAACCTTAAGTGAGTGAAATGTTTACTTGAAAAAAGGAAACTGATAAATGATAAGAAGAGAAATTAGAGTTTAGACCCAGATGAGGGCAATGAGCTGATAAAAAATGATCTGAGGAAGAGTTGATCAGGAATCAGGGTCGGAAAGTGAGTAGTACTTTTGGAATTTGAGCAGGGAATGGATAGGCGCGATCGATGCGGAAGAAATCCGATATGCTCATTGATCAATCAGATCCCAGATAATAGAAGGATTTTGAGTGGACTCTGGTCAGACCAAAGGAATTGATCGAATTTTTTGGTAAAATATTATCGGAATTTCTTATCGAATGGAAAGGATTAAGATGTTGATGTAATGACAATGGATAAAGAAAAATACATAGATGGAATAATGAAGTGGATGGAAAGGAGCTATTGAGGAAATATCGGAAAGGATTAATGAGGGGGGGGGGAGAGAAGGCATAGAAGTTTGAATCTGTAAAAAAAGAATGACAATCTTTAGGAACTGAAAAATTCTCACAATCACAAGGGAACATCCCGATTCCCAAGCTGTGAGTATTCAGATCGAATTTTAACGCATCCTATTTTGTAGAGCACCCTCACATTGCATCGTATATTTTTGGCTTTTTTGGCCCGCTAACATAGTGAGGGGTAGAAAATTAGATTTTAAAAATAAACCGTCGTTTATTTACGCGGATCATCCGTCCTTTAGGATGGCGTCGATCGTACCATGCAAAAATAACAAAACATGATGAGTCGTAAAAACGATTGGAAATAAATTTATAAGATACAATGATGAATTCCAACCATAAAATCATCATGGTCATTAATTGTTATACATTGAAAGATGTATCATATGTCATTCATTGGACAGGTGATTACATGTGGATGAACGACCCTTTGTTTATTTTTAAAATCGAATTTTCAACTGCTCACTATGTTAGCGGGCCAAAAAAGCCAAAAATATACGATGCAATGTAAGGGTGCTCTACAAAATAGGATGGGTTAAAATTCGATCTGAATACCAGGGCGGCCAATTTACCCTGGAAACATGGCAAATGCCATGTTTTTGAAAATTTGCCATGTTTTTGAAGTTGCCATGTTTTTAGCCATGCTTTTTAATTTTTATTGTTGAGAGTAAAAGTTGAAAAAATGACCAAATTTCTTGACAAAATCACGCCAAAATTCAAAATTTTCTCCGGCGGCCCCTATCGGGACCGCCGACACCTCCATATAGTGAATTTAAAAACAAAAAACTGACCATTTGAATAGGATAAAAGGCCTAAATTTCAAAAATTTTCTCCGACGCCTTCCGTACAATTATAGTTCTTAAAAATGAATGCTAAAAAAGTAAGCAAATTTTTTAAAGGAAAGAGCTGAAATTCTCAAAAATTTTCCCCGCCGGCCCCTATCGGGGCCGGCGCCGCCACCCCTCAAGAAATAAATTCATTTTAGAAAATACAAACAAAAATGATCAATTTTCTTAAAAGGAGAGCCTAAATTTTCCAAAATTTTCTCCGGCGGCCCCTAACGGGACCGCCGCCGCCCCTTCAGAAAATGAATTCATTTTTAAAAAAAACCAGCTTTTGGATAATGGAAAAAGTGCAGGAAAATATGAATTATGAACGGCAGTAATAAACTTTATCATTGAAAATTTTGGTCGTTTAAAAAGGTTGCCATGTAAATGCCATGTTTTTTGCAAAATTTTGCCATGTAAATGCCATGCTTTTCAGGCAGTTTGCCATGTTTTTCGAGAATTGAGTTGGCCGCCCTGCTGAATACTCACAGCTCGGGATGTTCCCCTTGTCAGTAAAGCTTAAAAATGTAATGTTAATTGCATAGCTTCTGTGCAAAAATAAAAATGAGCCAAAAAATCAATTAAAATATTACAAAAAATTATTGGAATACCTAGTTATGTAACAGACAAATTAGGGGTCTTTCTCTCATCTGTTTCTGTCTCTCTCTCTCCTCCTTTCGTTCTTTCTCTCTCTCTTGATTCTACATGTTTGAAGAGAGGAAAAGAGATAGATTCGCCACATAGATAAGAAATGGCCAAATTTGGCCAGAAATGGTTTGTTGTCAAAAGGTGGTGGGGACGTGGGGATCGATTTTCAACGGGCAATTTAGGGAAAAGAGTGGCCAAAATTGGCCAAAAATGCTTGAAGAGGAGGGAAATTGATCGATTTTTAATGGGCTTTGAGTGGATGTGTGTGCACACCTTATTCTCGAGAATGATCGGGGAAGTGGGCGATCTGACCGCAAGACCCGAGAGTGTCCCTTCAGCAGAGGGGCGAATGAAAATGCGAATGATCAGAGAACCCAAAACTTTAAAGTTGATCTCTAGAGACGAGAGAGTGCGCGATCGGAAGAAAGAAATGCTGGCGAAAAAGTGTGCGATCGGAGGAGAGCAATGGCGAGAGAGTGCGCGATCAGAGGAGAATAATGATCAGAAAAAGGCGCGAGAGTGCGCGATCGAGAGAGTGCAAGGTGGGGAAGAGAATGAAATAAAGACAACTTCTCCTGTTCCAATTCTAAGGGTGAATATTGTAGAACCTGACAAGAAAAAACTGATCCCATCGCCTCCGATCTTGAACAAACACTGGAGGGCGATAATCTCCTTCCAATTTCCCCCATTCATTCTATTCGTCCCGGTTAGCTCCACTTTTTCCCCTCGATTTTGCTTTGTTGCGATGTTTTCGGAACATTTTTTGAGGGGGAATTTGGGTGAGTGTGAAAACACAAAAAAATTTAAAAAAATGAGATGGAATGTTTAATAAGAGTACATGAAGACTATTCAGAATCTTTTGGCCATCTTTCATTTTCTGAAATAATGGACCATGCATTTTGGCCAAAGAAAACTTTGTCTTTCGGTGCGGTTGGCCCATATGTTTGGATGAATTGTGAACGCTTTTGGATTGAGCGCAAAATGATTTTTCGAACTTTTGTAGGGAAATCATATAAGTTTCTACAAAATTACAAAGCTAGATGCTGACAACCAATATTTCTATCTTGCTTGAATTGAAGCCGAAAAGGAATGGTCACAGTTCATTTTATTGAGAATTGGCTAGCAAAGTAATATGTAATGGATTTTGGAAAAGCCGAAAAAGGGAATCACAGAGGTTATGGAAATTTTAATTCCGAGCTAACTGACCGGATCTGCCGAGTGTGATTAGCATAAAATTCCAAATTTGACATTGTGGGAATAATAGCGCCAAAATGGTGCTCCAAAATGCTGTATAAAAGCCCCTCCCATGATGCTGGTCCACCCACCCGATTTCCATACAAGGTCAATTGTAATTGTAAATGTGAATGAATGAGCAGCAAAATGTGGGGGGGGGGGNNGGGGTGGATCATCGATTTTGTTTATTTTTCGGGTCGGGGACTCGTCTAGCCCTTAGGGGAGATGGTATGGATGATGTCGACGTGGAGGACAAAAAAACCATTTATTTTATTAGCGATGGACGAACGGACGGACTCATTATTGCTTTGCTGAAGGTCACCGATAAACACAGTTATTTTTTGCGGGAAAAATTGGACACTCGCAAGCGGGAGAGGAGAATGTAATAGATACCTAGTATGCGAATACCAGCAGGAGCATTAATCGCAAAACTCACATCAGCTTATTGGTCTTTTTAAAAGATAGAATAAAAAATAAGCAATAAAATGAGCCCAAGTTCATCTGAATTATGGCCAAATTAAGCACACGTGCTGGAATTTGCCAATACGAATGATTGTGATTGTATGCTCTATGGCCAAATAGTCATGGAGCTATTTTGTAAATACTTGTAAATTTTTACCAGCATGAGTGCTAATTACTTCTTAAAAATTTAGCCAAAAAAGCTATAAAAAGAACCCAAGGACATTTGAATTGGGGCAATTGCAAAAAAAGTTATGGCCAAAATAAACACACGCCTGGAAATTGGCCAATACGAGTATTATGGCCATAAATTATTGTACAATGTGCCAATCCAGATATAGGCTTGGACTTACTGTGTAGCCTAGCTCTATCTTTTGACCCCAGCGCTCTAATGATCATCAGCGATATATAAGAAGAATGAAATTTGATCAGACTAAAATGCATAATTTATAATATATTCGGCCATTTTTACGGACTCTTATTTTGGAAAATATATTTTCACTGGTTGAACTGTTAAAAGGCGTTTTAAACCCTTCACTCTATAAATATTTCTCTCACTACTCGCCCCAAACGACCTTGAGCATCTCTAGGCCGGCCAGCGTTTCGTCCAGCTGGCTGATCAGTGTCGATCGGACCCGTTTCTGCTGCTGATTGGGCGATTTTGGCAAAATTCGCACTATTGTCCTGGCACTTCCATGCTCAATTTGCGTGTAAAATGGCTCGGACAAGGATTGGGGCGGAGGAGGAGGAGGAGGGTGCATTGTTTGGGGAAATTCTTTTTGGGTTTCACAGGAGCAGAAAATTGAGGTTTGGAGGAATGGGAAGAAGAAAGGTGGGGAAGTTTAATGAGGGGAGGAGGAGGAGGAAGAAGAAAGAAGGTGGAGGAATAATAGGGAGGAGAAGGTAGAAGCAGATGACGCCCTCACCCGCCACCACCTCCTCCGTAAAGCACTTTTCATGAAAGCGAAAATTGGGATGAAAGGGACACGCAAGAGGAGAGAGAGATGATCTGGAAAGTGATCAGCCGGCGGATGATGAACAAAGGATATGGAATGTGATCGGGTCCGGAAAGTGATCGGAGCAGCATTTTGGAAAATCAACAGGAATGCAGATCGATTGATCCATTGATCCGGAAGTGTTAAAGAAGAACACGAAGTGCTCGAAGCACTTAGAAAAGTCAGATCGAAATTCCAATTCATTGATCCGAAAGGGTGAATTGGATCGTGATAGGGTTGGAGTCAAAAAGTAGAACAGAAATCTTTGGGAAATAAGTAAATTGATCGGAGTGTGAAAAGTGATCAGAGTGAGCTGCATTTTGGAAAAGTCCGATTGGAATGTATTGATCCGGAAGTGTAAACCATCAATCTGATCTGACAAGTTTTTTGCGGCTAACAACATCAATCATGATCGCAGACTTCTGGAAAAGCTATCAGGACATTCCTCACGATATGAAGAAGATGCTTAGAATAACAACCAGAGCAGAAATCATTTTTAAACCTCTTCAAAAAATCGGAAAAAAAGATATATGTAAAAGGATGGAATTGGATAGGTAATTTGTCAAAAAAACAAGTATTAGATTAGAAATTGATAGAGAAATGCTAAATCGCAATGTGATTGTGAATTTAAATTATATTAGCTTGAAATGGACTAACATTAAGGCCAATCAATTCGTTTGATCCGCTTAAAAACTATGGCCATAAAAATTTATCTTAAAAGGATAAGGCTCATTTTATGGCTTACGACACCAATGAATGGCGTATAGATTTTCAGAACCCATACAGAAGAATTCAAAATTTAATGCAATTTATCCAAGACGGGAGGTCCTTTACCCCCCCCCCCCAATAGCGGAACCAATTTTTTAATGGAAACGCTGACCCATTAGTTCCATCCTTTTGTGTGCCCATCCAGATCAAAGTGCATCTCCGAAAATGCGCTTTTCCGGGGATTGATCAATGACCTCCATATATCCTTCCAAACTGCGCAAATTACAAATCGCAAAAAGTTTAAAATCGGCTTCACATCCGTAAATTTGTACCTAATTCAATGCTGCAAATCAAATCTCTAGAGATCGACAGGGTTCCGATCGATGTATATTTTCGCAAAAAATATGATCTAAAAGCCGAGAAAATTCCCGAAAATCCGGTCCAATTCATAGTCAGGACATGTGGCATATGTAGAGACAACCTAATTATGGATCATCATCCATCATCATCATCAATCATGTCGTCGTCGTCTCCCAAAGCACGGAAATTCCCAAATCCCTCCAAAATCCGCTTTTTACCATTCACATCCATACATCTACATAGAGCACTTAAGAAGAGGATGGATGCTCTCCGAATTCCATTGTTCACCCCAAAGTTAAAGCATTAGAAGAAGAAGAAGAACATCATCTCACCACAGAGATGGAACCAACCAACGCCAACAGCCGCGAAAAGCGTGTTTTGTTGGATGAAAGAGGAGGGGGAGGGGGTGAAGAAGTTCCTGATGACACCTTCTGACTTTTGCTACTCATAATGTAAGGACCCCACCCCCCGAATTTGCACTTTCTTTGTTGTGTGATGAGGGCTTTTGTTGTCATAATTTTCGAGGGGGCTTGCTGACAGACTGGGAAGCAAGGAAGGGGGTCTATTCACGTCGAAAAAGAGGATGAAAAGATGATGGATGGATGGTGGAGAGATGAGAGGAAGGATGAAGCTGGATGGAAGGATGGAGGAAGATAAAGCTGGAAAAGGATGGGCACCTGTAAAAAAGAAAGAAATAGGAAAAATGAACCCGAAAAAAGAAGGATGGATGATAAAGAAGGTGAATAGCTGGATAGGATGAAGAAGAAGAAGAAAAAGAAAAGGCTGGGTGTGATAAAGAATAAAGAGGAGGGAAGAATGACTTGATGAAGAACAAGGAGGATGAAAACGTTTGAAAATGAAAAAGAAGAGGAGGAACCCGGGAGATGCAATAGAAAATGCTGGAAGTGAATATAAAAAGGAAATTAGGGAAAAAGTGCTAATATGTAAGAAATTCTAATATGAAAGTTGTATGGGGAAGAAAATGTGAAAATGTAAAGAGTTTGATGAACAAGAAAGCCGTAAGTGAAGAAGAAGGAAGAGGAATAAGCCGGAGGGGATTTGTGACCGCAAGAGGAGACGAACGGCACGAATAAATAAATATAGGTACAGCAAAACCCGTTCGACGGAGATTGGTCGGTGAAGAGCAAAAGCCTTCCAAAAAAAAGAGAGAGAGAGAGAGAGGAAAGAAAGAGAATTAAAGAGATGAAACTTAATTTGGAAATTTTCAAAAAAGCAAAGATACGATTGGTCAACTCCGTTACGGAGCTGGATTCGGAACTTAAATTACAAGAGGCCGAAGCTGGATTCAAAAATTGCTATTGTTATTGTCAATTAATTCATGCAGGGTAGACTTTAGCATATAGGGGTTTTTTAGTTCAGTTGAGTAAATTTTTGTGATGAATAGGGCCCGAATGGCCAGAAGATCAGTCCACCTGTGGGATGTCGATTGATCCGTTGTTCAGGGCCTCCACCAAGCTTAGGCGTCGTCTCCGGCTCGGCCGGATTATGTCGTCGTCACTCACGCCCCCACAGGCGCCATCTTGGTCTCGTCGTTGTTGGTGTTGGTTCATCCTGGCCAATGCCGCGATGCGTACCGGGTCAGCGAAGAGGCCAAACTGAACAAAAAATATTTTGGAAGTTAAAAAAATATTATAATCATAGCTAAAAGAATAGTGTCTATGCCATCATACATATCTCCGAAGACCAGGATTTATAATTTTTTTCCAATTATCTAGCGAAAAAAATTTTTTAGATGGGTTTGAAGCATGCTAAATATAATTTAAAAGTTATAAAAATTATTTTAAACCAAAGTTTCCATTCAAAAATAAATAAAATAAAATTGGACAAAAACTATCATGGACTTAGCTAATAGCTTAGGGGTTTCCTAATCATTAGCATCGTTTATGATGGTGGGAATCCTATGTACTATGTATATGTAACAGGCAATGTTGAATGATTGATGAGTCACTGAATTAATCATCTAATTGATGAAATTTAGAGGTTAGGTGTTAGAGGTTTGAATAAAACCGCCAAATGGCCCAATCAAGCTTAAAAATTTTGAAGATTGCCAAACCATAACTACCTATGAAAAAATGCATGCATGCTGATTTTTTGGTACTTTTCCAGTTTACCCCCCCCCCTGGAATTTTTTTAGATATATTTTTTCCTGTCAAATTTAACCAATAATCTTACTGTTTGAAGTCATCAGGGGGTTTTCACATGTGCTGAGTCCGAATCTGATGTCAGATTTGTCGTATGATTTCATCAAATCTATGATTTTTTTGTTGTTATCATCTTTTACACTGCAGACCATTACCAAAATTGAATAAACACGAAAAAAATGAAAAATCATAGACTTGACGAAATCATACTACAAATCTGACATCAGATTCAGACTCAGCACATGTGAAAACCCCCTGATGACTTCAAACAGTAAGATTATTGGTTAAATTTGACAGGAAAAAATATATTGACAGGAAAAAATATATCTAAAAAAATTCCAGGGGGAGGGGTAAACTGGAAAAGTACCGATTTTTTGCCTTTTAAATTTAAAAAAATTAATTTTGGTTAAAGAAAACATTATTTTTTGAAAAATTCGTAATCAGAACTATTTAAAGGAAATTCTAAAATCAGAAATAATTTTTCTGTTTTATTATTTGCCTTTCATAGTTAAGGCCCAATAATTTTTTTTAAAGTTAGCTGAACAAAGAAATTTGGCAGTTTTTGATGTCCTAGTATCGTGGAGTTACAAAATTGATTTTGTAAGCCCGAAATTTGTTGTTTTGCTCATTGAAGGGAAATGTTTAGTCGGAGGACAATGGATCTGTTGAAGGGATTTTGCGAGTGGATCCCATCGGCGGATTAATGCGCGAGAGATCGGAGTGCGGGGGTCACAGGGGAGGAGGAGGTACTGGCAGTAAGTATAAGTACATATACAGATATGAGGGGGGAATAAACAAAGGGACAAAATGTGTAGGAGGGGACAATGACCTCGGAAGCCCACAGTTTCCATCGGTGGAATAAGCTTTAAGTCATTCCCGAAAATCCTAAACCCGATTTTGGATCTGATTCTTCATCCCGAAATCCAATTTACGCAAGTTTACTCAATCTAAGGCGACTTATTGTAGGGTCAGAATTCAAGATTACCTGATCTAGATTCTAGAAACCAAAATTTAACCCGGGATCCGATTCCCAAACTCTGAAATCTCGTCTCTGTATATGATCATTGGGAGCCTGAATACAAGGTTCCCCTTCCCGGCTCTCGAATACAACCCGGAACCCGAATTTCAAAGTATCATTTCGTAACTTTTTAACCCCAGATTCCATGTTCACTCACTACTCACAATTACACCCCAATTCATCTGTCCTTCAATAATTCTGTACAGATATTTGTTGTTGATCTCTGAAATGTGAAGTTCTATTGACTTGATATTTTTAATTTTACAGTAATATGTACATATCTTGATTTTGTAGAACCGAGTTATAATTTTATAAAAGTCGATTTTTGACTAAATAAAAGATTATTTTTTATACCTCCTCTTATCATTTTCAATTGTGATCCCATATCAATTTTTCTAACCAGGTTGAACTCGTCCGATGCCTCCACCTCAATCAAACTTGCGCGGAATGGATGTTGCTGTTGGCGCAATGACATTTTGGCACATTTGTGTGAAGTTGGTTGATGGTGAATTCTGCAACAATGCAATATTTGGCCAAATCGGAACAAAATTCCTGCAAAATTCAAAGGGTTTGGCCATGAAATTCAACATTTGCGGAGACGAATTTGCTTTATATATTATGCATAAGTCGATGACTTTGCGGACCTATGACCACATTCATTTGTTTGCTGTCGCTAGAGGTTGAAGGCCAAAGGGGGATGACACCAAGTTGTTGGCCAAGTTGGTCCATACAAATAAAATTTTGGCGAAATGGTTTAGACGATCTTTGGTGGCTTAATATAGAATGTAATTTTTCATTTCTTGACGATCAAGCATTCTATACTGATCGATCTGAGCGATCACGATGGATCTCATAAGTCGATTGATCAGCGAAATAGAATGGCCAAATCAGTTTTTATGGCCAAATTTTGATAAATTCGAATTTGGAAGAAATTATGGCCAGACGATGTTTGATGGGACAAAATGACTGATTATGGAGCAATAATAGCCAAAATCGGATAAATTTGATGGGGTTATGGCCAAATCGTACATACATAGTTTGAGGGGTCAAAATGATTGCTTTGGCCATTTCCTGCCATTTTGGTCTGTCCTCCTCCTCAGTTACATAAAGTCTTCGTCCCTTCGAAGACCCTTTCTCCGCTATTCATTTCCATAGCGATAGCGCGAGAATTGAAAAGCGGATGGGAGGGGGGGGGGGATTGGCAGGAGGATGGGCAAAGACGAAGGAAGGACAAGAAGGTGAAATAAAAAATCTGAGTGAGCCAATTTTTTCTCGATTTTTTTTTCTGATTTGAATTAGAGATTTCGAGGCGATTTCACAAATGGTATAAATACATATGCCGCAATGTTAAGAGAGTTTAAAATAACATAGGTAAAATAGTAAACGAAAATCAATGTTCAATTTAGTGCACGGGTAAAATATTACGTGCCATAGTTGGTAGAATAGGCCATAAAATATAATGCGAGATAATGACAGCCATACAGTTGCTGAAAATTGCTTCAATTTACGTCACAGGGTTGTTATCAATTATGTGCTGGTATTATGCAAGGTACTCACATGAAAATAGGAAATCCTCGGGAATCATTTTTCTCAATTTTTGGTCCAAAACAATTTAGGAAATTTGGTTGAGTGTCTGGTCATAATGGCCAATTTGTGTTTTGATTTTGATCTAAAAGTAGGAGAAATTTTCATATAAGGGATTGAAACCCTAAAGAAAATCGCTTCGAAACTGAAAAAAAAGATTTGCTTTTTAGCTGGTAACATTTTCGGCCTTCATTGATTTATTATTTTTTGAAAATTACCGGAAAATCGTGCCAAACGAGGAAAAAGGGTTAAAGTCATATCCGTCAAAAATTTTGATCAATTCGAAAATTGGTCAAAAATGGATTAAAAAATGATAAAGCTAAAAATAATGAATTTTAGAAAATTGAAAAATAATGAATTGATCAAGAAAGTTCATCTTTTTTGTAAATATGAAAAAACTGCATAATTTCGGTCTGTAGTCATTATCTAATCTAACACTGGGACGACATAACACCGAAAATCTTTAAAAAAAGAATAATGAAATGGCTTCTTTCCCGCCGCCGAATAAGCCTTTCCCATCACCCGATGCAAAATGAATTTTAGCATTAGCGACTCTGTGGGATTGGGGGAATTGGGGGGGGGGGGGGGGGGGTTGGAAGGATATTCGCGGCGGAACAGTGGAACGGCGGATTGTTGTCAGTCTCTGAAGGGATTTTGGGGTGGATTACATCGCCGGAGGGCAAACAAAGGCAAAAGCAACAGGAAGAAGGAAGGAGGAGGAGGCGGAGAGTAACATTTAACGCGGTTTGGAGGAGAGTTAAGGGATAAAACTAAAAAGTAGAGAGTAAAGCAAAAAGTAAAGGGTAAGGTAAAGACATGTAAGGGTTGAAGTGATGGACAAAAGGTATTAGAGTTGAGTTGAGAGTGAAAAGTAAGGTTAAGTATAAGTAGGGTGAAAATGAGATGGTAGGCGGCTTTGGTTTGAACGGCTTAAACGGCTTCCTCTTCCTTCCTTCTCCTTCATCTTCTTCTTCCTTTAACTTTATCGTTGTTGTGGGAGCTTTACCCTCTTCCGAAAATGGGGTTGCGGGAACTGGTGGTTGGGGAGGGGGGCGGGATCGCCTTACTCCACCCACTCTTCTACCCTACCAAAAAACCTCCAACAGAGTTGTTCCTTCTTTCCTCCAACCAGCTTCCATCTTTTTTCTCTCCTCCCTCTCCTTCCTTTTCCTTCTTCTACTTCTTCCTCCTCCACTTTTTTCTTCCTTCTTTCATCTTCCTTGCTCCTTGCTGTTCTATTTCCCCCTCCCCCTCCTTTCTGTTTTCCTCTTCTTCCTCCTTCTTTTCCTTCCTTTTCCTCCTTCCACCTGTTTCTTCTTCCTCCCTCCTCACCTTTCCTCTTCTCTTATTCACAGCTCTTCCAAACTTCCGTTCCTTCTCCCCTCTGCTATCTTTCTACTCTTTCCTCTCCTCTTCCTCCTACTTTTTTTCGACTCCCTTCTCACTTCTCATCCATCTTCATCCACATTCTTCTTCTTCTTCCTCCCCTCTCCATCCGTACCCATTCCTCCTCTTCCTCCTCCTATTACCGTTACGCCATTTGCCCTCGGGGCGCTGGGGTGCCTCCGGTTGTGGAGTGGACTTTGATTGATTGTCGCCAATTCTGCTGTGCGATCGTTTTGTTGGGCTGCGCGACTTTTGGGATGGCGCGGGGGCCGAAGCAATAAAACGCGAAGCAAAACGACGAAGTCGCCTGAGGCACCACAACAATGAATGTATGTATTTGGTGGTGGTGGGGGAAGATGAAGATGACGACCTTCGAAGACGACGACGACGACGAGAGAAGGAATTTGCACGGGTTGTGAGCAGCTGATGCTGGGGGATGGGGGCAAGTTGCGGGGCAACTTGTGGACCCCGTAGGAAAACAAAAATTCAAAAATTGAAAAAGACCCATTGAGACAATTCGGTATAGGTAGGGGATTTAATATGTTGCACAAAAAAAGACAAATCGCACAAAAGCTAGTCCACGATAGCCAAAAAACGAAATATGCAAGATGACTTTCGGCCAAAGGTATTGCTTCTACATGACGGATGGATGAATTGTTGGATTGGGACGGAAAATCCTCATCCTCCGACCCCTCCGATGGTTACCGACCATAACAATGGTGGGAAAGCGAAGGAATTTGTATAATTTTTGGGGACCCAAAGGGGAACCGTTGGGAAATTCAAGATCTTTTTAGTCAGAGAGAAATGTTCGGTTGTAAGTAAAATTGTATCTAATTGTCGATCTTTTTTAGGACTAACAAAGCGATTCAAGGTTCAAGGCCTACATTCTACTGTTTTTATTGATAAATTAGCCTAATTGAGGAAGATGGGTTTTAAGAGTGAATTTATATGTAGAAGAGTGACAATGTACCAACAATATCTATCTCAACTCTATGTTCGTATAAAAGTAATTATAATTATCTAATAAGGCAATTTTGGAGCCATGTAAAAGCATAGTAGAATGAGCACTATTTGTAGGATTTTAAGGTCACATATTTAAAAATACGTTTTTAAATAGCTTTTGAGGTGATTTTTGGATTAATTTAGCCAAAATTCCTTCACTTTGGCAGGATTAGAAACTAGTTGGAGTGGTAATGTAGGTCAGGGTGCCTTTTTTAGCAGGAAAACCTGGTATTTCACAGGAAAATGGGGTCCTTACCAGGATTTTCACAGGATTTCTATCGATACCAGGAAATACCAGGATTTTGTCATTTTCCTAAAATTTGCTAATTTTTGCCCCCCCCCCCAAAAATGGTCAATTTTCTTAATAAAAGGTATATTTTTTCAAAATTTTCTCCGGCGGTCCCTATCGGGACCGCCGGACCCTCCAAAATTGAAAAAAAACAGAGAAAAATTTAAGCAGAAATTAAAATGATTCCCCCCCCCCAAAAGTGACCATTTCCGTAAAAAAATTCAGAAATTTTCCAAAAAATTTGCCCGGCGGTCCCTATCGTAACCGCCGGCACCTCCTAAACTTTCTCTAGTCTTAGTCTCTATTAAATTGAACCCCTATTTCGATTGTCCACAAGCTTATGATCTCACTTCCAGCCCAGTTTGCTCAAAAAATGTCCACTACATAGAAATATGATGTAGAAAATTTATTTTGTATATTGACGCATAATTTTAAGCAATTTATAAGGCGCCAGGATTTTTACCAGGATTTTGAAAAAATTTTTACCAGGATTTTATCAGGTTTTTATGATTTTTTAAAGGAAGATACCAGGTTTTTGGTGTTTGGAGAAAGCACCCTGATGTAGGTATGAATGATTATTTTGAGGCTCTATGCTGAAAAAACTGATCTCCAAAAAACAGTGTCATTATTGATAAAATATTCAACTTATTTTTTCCATAATTTCTCAACTCCATTCATACACCACTTTATGCAATAAATTGATATGAATATATAAATAGTAAAGATCTAACAAATTATGACAATAACTAAAAGGATTACTGTAACTGTAAATACAGGTTATAATAAGATGGTAAGGATAATATTTTACGAATAAATGATGTGATATGAACGGCTGTACTTTACATCGAGTGTGAAAACAAGACAATTCACAAGTATAACGAACAAGTATTGTATGAATAAATGTGTCATATGTATAATCCGCTACGGGTACAATGACATGCCCCCGTCGACCACCAGTGTCGTGCCGGTGATGTAGGAAGCATCATCGCTGCACAAGAACTTCATCACTGCAGCGATTTCCTGCACAGTGCCGAGGCGACCAAGCAGGCTCATCTTGGCAATCTGAAGGGGATCAAGAGGAAGGGGTACTGTATGAACGATCAAAAGAGGGGTCTACTGTATGTACTATGGCTAGAGAATTTTTAGCTACTACAAAAGTAAAAAATCCAAATTTCATTTACCCTCGCATCCCTCTGCTCTGCTGCCTTCTTATCTTCTTCCGGATTTTCGCTTTCCTTTATAAGGTCTCGTTCCAATCGAGTGTTAGCTATAGCGCCAGGACTATAATGGAAAAATATTTAAAAAATCAAATTTATTGATTTGATAATGATTTCAATAATAAATAATTGTCCCAATTGATAAATTTGTCTCTGTTCACCATAGGCTTTTTATGTTGTAACATTCCATACAGACACCAAAGTCTATTTCAATATTCTAATAAGATTCATAGTAATATTACAGAATTACTTCTGACTAAAGTATAGGTCTGTTCTAGCATAGCTCTACCGTATCCCTCAGGATCAAACCTGTTCTGTACTTAACCAAAGTATTTCCATATCTATCACTCACTTTTAATAGAAATTAGTCTTCGAGCTAATTTTGATAGTGTCAACTTGCCTTTGAGATTATTACCTTGCTTTTGCATCAGTACAGGTAATTACAAAATTTTAACTGTCCTTTCCAGTGCATTAAATTTTACCGTATCATTCCACAGTAATACTACCATATTAGGACCCAATTCTACCGTATTCTCTTTAGAATTACTGTACTCTATAAAGTATCATTTCTCCCATACTGTATAAATATTCCTGTCAACTTACTTTATGGCATTCACTCTCACGCCCTTCGTGCCGTAGTTCTGCGCCAGCGCTCTGGTCCACTGGTCCAACGCGGCTTTCATCGTGGAGTAAACGGGCACAATGGCCACCGGGCGAATGGAGGCCAAGCTACTCACATTTAGCACAACACCCTTGGATTCCTCCAAGTGGGGAAGGGCCAAGTGGCTGAGGTCGACAATGCTAAGGGAAAAATTGGGAAAATTCGAATATTGGGCCAAATTGCTCGAAGATAAGACTAAAGAAAATATGAAGAGATACCTGAATAAAATATTGTGAATGGATAAAAAATCTTATAATAAATTAGGTAAAGATTCAAATCTACGGGTTAAAGCAAATTTCGATGATATTTGGGCTAAATTGGACCAAGAGATTTTTTGGATCAAAATTTTAAAAATTTCACTTTAACATAATATTCTTAAAGAGCTATATTATTAAAGAAACTTATTTTTATACAAATTCAAAGTTAATAATCAAATGTATTGATTTTTTTCTACAATTACCTTCGTAAACCAATATCGTACAGGAAGTCCAGGTTTTGCAGGTCGAACAGATGATCCTCCGTGCCGGGCTTCATCACGACCCCGGCATTGTTAATCTTGGTAAGAATTAAAAGTTTTGTTAAACAATTAAACTCTTACCAAAACATCGATGCGTTTGAAAGTTTTGTGCGCTTTTTGCACAATTTCCTTCCGAATGTCCTCCTTTTCTATGGACCCGGCCACACTGATCACCCGAGTTTCGTCTTCCGATTCACTGCCCATTCCGTGTTCTTTGTTGACTTGTTCGATCTTCTTCTTCGTTTCCTAAATTTTTTAAACAATTTTTGGTCCAAACAAATTTGCTTCCACTATTAAGGAAAATAGATAAATTGCACTAGCAAATCATTTAAGATTTAATCGAAAACCGCAAGTTAGTTCATGCAAGGCAAAAATGGGCGGAAAACCAAAAAAATCATTTACTATAACTGAATAAGCATATATTTTATTTTATAATTGATATGAAAATTTGAATTTACCCTATAAGGTAGAGTGAATCAAATTTTCAGCAAAAAATATTTTGAAAGAAGGGAAGAGGTTTCTTAGAGATTCTACTCATCCGATAAAGTTCTTGAAAAGTGAATGGTCAGTTAATTTACAATTTTTTTAAGTTGAATATGACACCTCCAATCTGGCCTCATCTCTGCCGTGGATCACCAGCTTGGCCCCTTCTCTGGCAAACGCAATAGCCGCTTCCTGTCCAATCCCAGAGCTTGAGCCTGAACTCGAAATTGTTTTTGACTTTTTGAAAATTAAAAAAGTTAATAAAAGCATGACCTTTTATTAGAGTAGAGGAATAATAAAAATATCCTTACAAAAAAAATACAAAATTTTCATTTTGAGAGATATTTTTTTGGTTAGATTAATGAATTCATTCTTGATATATATAATCGAAAAAAAATTAAACCAACCGGTGATAATTACAACTTTATCAGCAAAACGTCGATGACCTAAGGAACAAATTTATTTTTGTCATTTTTTATAAAATAATATTTTATTTGGACCATCACTATGAAGCGATTTTTGATCAGCATTATGAACAGGTTTAGAGTTCAGCAACAACGGAAGACATCCAATCAGCAGGAAAGTGATCAGATTAACCATTGAACCTATATGATCACAATAAATATGCTTCTCTTCGAAACGGTCCAAATTTCATTTATCGAAAATTTTGAATTTTAATTAATTTTTTGAGCTATTTGAACTGAAGGGCCTGCCATATCAATTTTCCTATACTTATTTTATGATTTTTTTGCATCAATCAGAGTTAGAGTTTTATATTCTTTAAAAAATTTTCAAACAGGACTTGAAACTTTTAAAAATTCCAACTGATGTTTTGTGACTAACGATGGAAATCATACCAAAATAAATTATGGAATTAATAATTAATGTAAAATATTGGAAGTAAAGTAGCAGACCAGAATAAACATGTATGATTAATGGCCGGAAGCCGAAGGAAATGAGCTAATTTTTTTTGATTATTCCATTCATTACATACCAATAAAAAATGCTTTAATAATTTTTTAAAAAGGCTTTGGATAATAATGGAAATGTATAATTTTCAGGGAGAAATGGGTGAATAAATCTATAATTTATGCTTATTGAAAAGGAATATTAGGATTAGTAAATAGGTATGTATGAAAAGACTCCACTCTCATCAATATTTAAATAAAGAAATTTAATAGTTATTAATATTTTAGGAAAAAGGAGGAAAATTTTTATTTAGGGAACTAAAGTGCAAAAATTCTAAAAATGGATATCTTAATGTGATTAAAATTATTTTCTAAATCCAGAGAGGAGGAACCAATTCATCGGTGGTATTCAAAATATGTAGAGTTAGAGAAAATGAATATTGATTAATATTGACATGACATGATTTGGCATTAGCATGTTCATATTCATTGAATATTTGTATATTTCTGGATCCTTTTGACATGATAGATGATACTATATACTATATGTGTAATAACGGGCATTGATATGTGATTCAAATATAGTGTTCACTCGTATTTGTTTGGCATTATGTTCCCTTTTGCATTTGTCTGTCACCATTGTAATTGTTTTCCCTCTTTTCCTTTCCTTTCCTTCACACCTGCATGTATATAAGCTAGTGATTTTCCCTCATTCTTTGCAGTTGGTTATCTCCCCAGCTCGCCAATGTCTATTGTCCGCTGCCCCAAGATTCGCCTACACCAAAATTCGTCTACTCAGCCAAAAAGCCAAATTTCGTCTACTCAGCCAAAAATCGTCTATTCAGCTAAAAAACCAAAATTCGTCTAGTAGTAAATGCCATTTGCGAGTTCTACATGCCAGTTTGGGGGGGCTACATATCATTTTGCGGCTTCTACATGTAATGTGTTTTTCAACTTTGTAGGCGAATCTTGGCTTTTTGGCTGAGTAGACGAATTTTGGCGTAGGCGAAATTTGGTTTTTTGGCTGACAAGGAACACTCACTAGCTGACTCGGTTTTTAGGAAACGCCACCCATGCAGAAAAATAGAGCATGATGAATTATACTAATAGCCAAAATACTAAATGCCCATATATGGAAAAGTTTCGAGAAAAATTTATTTTAACTTAATTTTTTGGTGTGCTTTAAGCGCGGTTCATCGTGTGGGTCAACCGTCATTATGGTCAGCCAGATTTCTGAAACCATGTCATGGTAAGCCTGTAAAAGTGGAAATATACAGAAAATTATGCTTGATTTTTTGACCTTTTTAGTTTTTCGGATT
>LDKF01000631.1:856-14492 GCA_001026735.1 Rotylenchulus reniformis | reverse complement strand
CTTGCCGAGGTATGATTTCCATTGAGAGACTATTTGAATTCATCAAAACATTACTCACTGGGAGGCAAACAGTGCTTGCCGAAGCCCATGGAAGCGACGCCAATCTGTTCCCACTGGACTGGGCCCTTCTTGATCAGCAAAGGTCCTCCGCTGTCGCCCTAGGATTAAGAAGCAATGTAAGAGATGGATTTGTTAAGGTTGGTCGGGATCGGGATCCCGGTTGATTTTCAGGATCGGGATTTGCCAGAGTCCGGATCCCGAGTTGACCAATTTCGAGATCGGGATATCCCGTTTGAAAATCGTGATCTGGATTATTCCGAAATCCCGAAATTTTTCCGGGTTTTTAAGGTGAAAATTCCGCTGTAAATGCTTTTTTGCTCTTTTTAGTATCCGTAGCCTTCCAATCATTGTTCATTTGGCTTCATTCGAACTCTCATCAATGAGGTCAGTTCTCTAGCTTCCAAACTCCAAAGATCCCACTAATATAAAAATTAAAAATTTTTTTATTGGCCTAAACTACTACGCCTAACCTACAATAATACCTGGCATAGCGTTGTCACATCGACGCCCACAGTGCACACATTTTTACTCTCATCGAACAAATTGAACCTAAAATGAGTTTGGCATGCTAACCCTGTGTAACTCTGATGGGTGATGGGACATTTGCGCCCCAAACATTTGCGGCCCAAACATTTGCGGCCCAAACATTTGCGGCCCAAGACATTTGTGGCCTAGCCAAATTACGGCCCAAAAATATCTTGGGCCGCAAATGTCCTTTTAACCTTGGGCCATAAATGTTTGGGCCGCAAATGTCGCATATCCCTCTGATGCTCTGATTCCATTAGACTTTAGTAAAAGCTCTAGCTATGATGACCGTGTTCAGTCCGCAAGTGGTGTGTCACGCTCGCTAGTAGTCATCCTAGGGCGCTATTTTAAAGGCGGTAACTTTTGAAAACCCATAGAAAAAGGTCCCTCCTGTTGAAAATTTGGATTTCAAATGAAAAGGAAGACCCTGTTGAATTTGTGAATTTGCAAAAATTACGCCTTCAAAATAGCGCCCATCCCCGGTCCCCCTTCGCGCACTTGGAGCAGTTTTCGGCGGGCGCTACCAAGGCAAGCCCGTCACGCAATGCCGTGCTTTCCTCTATCGGCTGGCTGTAGTTCATTGCGCCCCAGCCCGCAATGGTCGCAGTTTTGTTGATGAATTGTTCGGTGGTTTTGTCCCGGGACAGACAAATCGGTTGCACAGTGGCATTGAACTCCAACGGTCTGCTCAGCTATGTAATAGTTTATTGTAGGGTAGATCGGGATCGGGATCCCGGATTGATGAAAAATTTTACCGAAGGGTAACTAAGGTTCGATAATTCCCCGCGGGAACGGCTCTACGCGGAGACGAGGACAGATTTTCGAGTTGTCCCCGCGTGATCACAGCTCTAACAATAAGCCCAAAGCTAATAGAGATCGGCATGGTATCGAATCCGGTCGGTATTGAATCGGATCCCGATTCGGTGTTGAATAGTATTGGCATTAACACCTAATTCTGGTATTATATTTTGGCAAACAATTACATTCCTAACTATTCTTTGTGGGAATCCGGTTTGAATGAAAACTGAAATGAATTAAACGGTATAATTTCGGTATTATCAGTATTGAATTGGTATTACCGATCGGGATCCCATTTGAATGCCCGTGCCGATCTCTAGAGCCAACCCATACCGACAATAAAATAGGGTAGGTCGGGATTCGGGATCGGCCATTTCGGGTCCCGAAACATTTTTTACGGAAAATTTAAACATTTTCTGGAAAATCCAAAAAACTAAAAAAGGCGAAAAAAGCAGGCATAATTTTCTGCATATTTATGCTTTATGACTTTTGTTTCAATCTGAATTTCAAAAAAAGTTTCCTGAACATCTCTTATTAGTTTCATCTGCAAATTTATGCCATTTCCCTTTTCTTCCGCTATCAAAAACACGCGGGGTTCCGAGTTCCGACTTGCACCGACCTCGATGATGGCAATATCGTCGGTGCCCACAATTCCAAAAACGGGGTGCCATTGCAAATGATTGGTGAAGTTTGGATGAGGCACCATTCTTTTCGATTTTACTCCGTTCTGGACCTAAACAAGAAAAATAAAAATGATCACAACGGGAAAATAATGCTTAACGAATTTTTTTCGTAATATGCTTTTTGTGGGTTGCGGGGTCTACAGGGGGCTTTTAGATCGATTTTGGGTGAGGGATAAACTGAAAAAGTACTCCATATTTATCATTTTTGTGCACTTTTGTATTTTTTTAAATTTATTTTTGACCCAAAAAAGAGCCTTAGCATTTCCGCTATATTTTTGGGTTGCTATGTTTTCGCGTTTTCTGAGTTTGGGAGAAAGTTGAGAAAAAAACAAATTTGGTTTTTTTTTCGTAAAAAATAAATAATCTGCAAAGGTCGGTATAACTTTTACAGCATAATATGCACATTGGAAATGATTTTGGAATAATTCGCATACTAAGACGCTAAATTGGAATTTTTGCTATTTTTTACGCTGAACCTTTTTACACCATAAAATATGCCCTTTAGGGCCAGAAAATTGGCTGCCGACAATGTTCCAGAAATTGGACACCAACGAAAATGTTAGGAAAAAATTAAAAATTGAATGAATAAAATAAATAATCAAATAAAAATTGATACTCAATTTTTGGTGCCAATTTCCCGGACGCCATTTTTAGGACGACAGCAGATGTAAAAGGAAAAATAGAAATGACAAATTTTCGGTCAAAAATTGTTTTTTTCGTGCCTGCAGCGCCTATCAACACCACGCGCACGCTTTTTTTTAAATGCACGTCGGAGTTTGACACCTCCGCCCCTTCGTAAAATTTTTTACCTACAGCTTTTAGGCCGTATGCAAAGACGCAAAAAGTGGGGGAAAACCCCCCAAAATCTGGGGGAATTTCCCCATTTCTTTATGCAAAGATTCTTTATGACCTAAACACAAAATTTTCCCAATTTTTGACAATTTACCCCGTTTTTTTGAAAATTTACCCCATTTTTTGAAATTCGGGCGAAAATGGCTAATTTGGGGGAATTGTATCTGCATACGGGAAATCTCCATAAATTTGGGGGAATTCCCCCAGAATTTCTTCTCCCTAATTTTTTTGGGGAAAATCCCCGTTTTCTTTGCATACGACCTCTTGTGTGATATCTGATATTCATTCATCAGCAGATCAGTCTCACCTTGTTCCTGAGGTCAGTGTGCCCAACGTGCACTCTGATCAGATCCGTATCACGAGGAGGCCAATGACCACGGCCGTAGCCCATTGTCACATAGTACCAGCTCAGGCAGTGCGCTGCTGTCAACACGTGCAGGGGACCGATGATGGTGGCCGAACAAAGAAACAGTGAGAAGTTTTGATATATCGGGACTGGGGTCACGTTCAGGGATGCCATCCAGGGCAGACAAGATCCGTTGGGCACCAGATGACCATGGATGATCTGACCAAAGTCGGGATGGGTGGGGACAAGTCGAACACTCAGTCAGAGCATTCAAACTCCCGACATCATCAGCAGAACATTTTTATCAATATTTTGATGTTCGGATGATATTTTTACTAGAGATCGACATTTTGAAAAAACCAGTATCAGTAGACAGTATCAGTAGTCGGGTAGTACCAGTACACAGTAGTCAGTATTAAAAACACTGGAAAACTACTGTACTGATTTACCACTGACTTGTTCTTTATCAGTAGTACTGGCGTTTTACCAGTATTTTTTACCAGTAACAGTACTTTTTGTGTAATAAAATTTTGTGGAAATTTTGTGAAAAATCGAAAAAATATTTACAAAAAATGAAAAAAAAATTTTATCAATTAATTATTTTATATAGTATATCAAAGGGATTTCCAAATCAATAACACAAAAAATAATGGGAGAAGAGGAAAGTGGAAAACGGGAATGAGAAAATAAGAAGAAAAAAAAGAAAAAATACCAAAAAAAAACAAAATTTAACAAAAATTCATTCAATTTTTTCAATATCTCAGTATAAGATTTTTTAAGGTATTACACACTATACTATAAAATATGCGGCGATCTGTAATCTATATGGCAACTGAGAAATTTGATATTTTTTTCTTAACAAATGTGTCTATTTTGATAGAAAATTTTTCAAAAAATAAGGTGTTTTCGAAAAATTTTCCGAAAATGTATGGTTTTTCGGTCAAAATTTCCTAAATTTTGCAATTCTTAGGGGTGCAAAAATTAGTACTATAAAATACTGTATCAAAACCCAGTATCAGTACACAGTATCAGTAGTCGATGAGTACCAGTACACAGTACTCAGTACTAAAAACACTGAAAAACTACTGTACTGACTGATCAGCGAAAAAACCAGTAGAGAGTATGCAGTACTACTGGCAACTACTGTTCAGTACCACTGTACTGTTCGATGTTCGATCTCTAATTTTTACCGGTTTACAATTTTCGAGGCTCACAAGTCAGTCCAATTTAGGTGTACAATCAATTTTTTAGGGAGCCCCATCGAACTTTAGGGGTCCAATCAATTGCTCCATTTAAAAAAGGCCAAAATCCCAAAGGCAATTATATGTATGCATAAAATACTGCTGATTTTTTAGAATTTAAACTTTTTAAAATACCTGAGAAAATTTCGACAATTTTCAAAATTTGTAAAATGGAGTTTTTAGCATACCTAAATGTTGAATTTCTGCGTGGGAATTTTTAAAACCTTTAAATGCCAAAAACTTTACAGAACAGGACATTTGGAATTCTGACCATTAGAGTACCGTCCTAAAGTACCACGTTTTAATGTACCGCCATTAGAGTCCTAGCAGCGTAGCGGTACTCTAATTAGCAGTTCAATTCACCTTATATTCATTTTGTTGGCTGTTGCTGTTATTGAACAATATCGGGGGCTGAGGCGCCGGTGGTTCGTAGGACGAAATGCCACATTGGGGAGCAGCCGTCGGTTTAGGATCGTTGTTGTTGACAGCAGGCCACAAATTTCCGGACTGGCGAAGAACAGCCGCTGGCTGTTCTGAGTTTGGAACCCAGGAAGTGGTGTTGAACAGAAGGCCGCCAAGCAGTACACGGACAAGCGCAACGGCGGACGAGAGGGACATCATTGATTGAAGGGACAATGTGGACAACGGATGTGTTGATCAGCTAAACTGATCAAAGGAGGGTCGCAACTGATTTGGCCATTGATCGAAGGGCAGGGTTTTTTTGAAGGATTTTTAGGCAGGGCAAAATTTTGTATTCCATAAATCCCAAGTGAGGAAAGTTCAAAATTTTTTGAAATTCCTCAAAAATTTGTGAAAATTAAAATTTAAAATATCATGGTGACTATTTTACCGGGAAAAACTATTACCGGGAAAACTATTACCGGGTTCTATAAACTATTACCGGGTTCTATTTTAACTATTTTACCGGGAAAAAACGGACCAAAAGGGGGGTACTTGCCTGGTTTTATTCCGGGATTTCTTGCGATACTGGGATAAGCCGGGATTTAGAAATTATTCCAAAAATTATTAATTTTAACCCAAAAAAATGCTCAATTTTCTTAGGAAGATGGGTCTAATTTTCCAAAATTTTCTCCGGCGGCCCCTATCAGTTCCACCGGCACCTCTTAATAAAGTCAAATTTCTTTTTAAAAAGCGCCAAGGGTAGACTTGATATTTAGATCCTCCATTTGCCCGGTGTGGCTGGTTATGTAGAATCCCGCACGTTAGAGTCCCCGTGATAGAAAAATGGTTAGAACTGACTATGAAATTAAAAGCAACTTAGAGAAACGAGTTTGGGGTCGAAACATAGGTCTAAATAAATGCTATAAATCTGCAAAAAAGATCATCCAAATTGGCCCCGTAGAAAAAGTTATTGGCCAAAATAATCACCTGTATCAGTCCGTATCGGCTAATAAGTCCGAATAAAAGGCTAGTATTTTGGCCATAACTTTTTTTCTACTTGGCCAATCCAATTGATCTTTTTGCAAGTTTATATCAGACATATAGACCTATTCTTCGACACCAAATCCGTTTCTCTATCTTACTTATAAGCTGAGGTATAACCATTTTTCAACCCTGAGCCCGTTTTACAAAAACAAGGGAGTTTTCCCCGGGAAACCTCCCCGGTAAATCTACCCGGGAAACCTCCCCGGATTTCGAGGGAGAAAAGTGTTTTACAAAAACTTCCCTCGAAATCAAGGGAATTCCCTCGATTTCGGTGTAGGTTTCCCTTGCTTTAGTGGTTTAGTGGTGATGCCGAAAATGTCAATGGAAAATGGTCACAAGTTCGAATCCAATGTGCCAAAAATATTAATATTAATAATAAGTATATAATTTTCGCAAGTCTTTCAACATGGATACCGGGTTTTCAAAAAATTTTAAATTTTCACATGCCTCGACCTTTCTGAAAAAATTTAAGAGCATGGTTTTCGAAAAAATTTAACCATAGTTAATAATTTTTCAAGCATTTTTTCCATTTCCACGGGTTTCGGTTTTCGTATAATTTTATAGACCTTGGGTTTTAAAAAAATAGGCCTATGGTTACAAGAAAAATTTTTAGGCCTGTGATTTTCAGAAATTTTTTTAATTTTAATGCCTCGAGTTTTTAAAAATAGTGACTGTGGAGGGGAAAAAAGGAATTTGAAGATAGAAAATTGAAAACTTTTTTAAGCTAGAGAAAAATTTTTGCAAAAATCTTACCTTTACGATCTAGGAAATTAAAATATCTATGATTATGACTGATTATGACTCCATTAGTTATGGAACATTTTGCGGCCCAGACAGGCCCAAGACTTTTGCAGCCTAGCCAAATTGCAGCCCAAAAAATAATTAAAAAGTTAAATAAAGAAAAAAGCAACTAAATATTAAAAATAATTGCATAATTTTCCATCCTTTAAAATACAAGTTTCATCTTTTTTTCTACTTTTCAAAACTATATGGGATTGGCGAAATTTGGGTCGAACTTGTTGATTTTATTATGATTGTTATCAAAAATGTTGTTAAAAATTTTAAATTTGGTTGGACCCTTAAAAGTTTGATTGGACCCTTAAAACTCGATTGGACACCTAAAAGTCGATTTGACCCTAAATTGATGTAGAGCCCTGAAAAGTGATGAAATTTGTGAAAATGTTGCACAACGATTCGCCCAGTGGATTGGAGTATTTTTAATCAGTTTTCGAATATAAAGATAATTAAATTTGAAAATAAAATTTTTAAATAAATTTTATATCAAATGAAAGAGGAATGTTTCTTTTATCATCTCCGAAATTTTAAATATTTTTAATGTATTTTTTTCGAAGGTGGGTAAGGATTGCTACCCTCCTTTTTGCAGGGGAAGATTTCTGGGGAAACCTCCCTAGATTTCGGGGGAGAATTACCGGGGAAGATTTTTGTAAAACAGGGGAAGAATGTTCCCCAGATTTCAGGGGAGGTTTCCCGGCAAGGCTCCCTCGAAATCGAGGGAAGTTTTGTAAAACAGAATCGAGGGAGGTTTACCCGGAAATCAGGGTAAACCTCCCCTTCCCCGATTTTTGTAAAACGGGCTCTGGGGACTCTAAGGTGCGGACTCTAATGAGCCAGTCCGCCTTTTGTCCTCCCTACTCCAAACCGTTCCTCTTCTACCTCCCCCACCCCCCTCTCACCACTATGCGTCCATGTGAGCGAAGCCAAGCTAAGCGGGCCGTGACGAGGTCAAAAAGGTGGTGATGGTGATAGGCTAAAGTGTACCTTATCCAAGCCAATTTATTTTTATGAATATGTACAGAGTCCATCGAAAATTACTCGAAAAAGTATATAAAAGCCAAAAAAGAAATATATTTAGTAGAGCACAACTTTCAAAACAAAAAGCAATTTAAAACACATAATTTATACCTATATACCGTATTTCCTCTAATATAATCAGAAACAATTAGGTATATAAAAAAGTAACTCTTGACTGATGAGGTTGAAAGATATAGCTCCTCTAATATAGTAGTGCTATGCACATTGTAATCACTCGCAGTACGCGTACGCGGATTCCAGAGAGGTCGATACAAGCAAGTAGGGTCCAAAAATGGCGTATGATTACTAGGGTCGTACATTTCCAGCAAAGTCATATTTTTTTGCTGGCTCAGAATGGCCTGAAAATCACGTAAAAAGCATTTTTAGCATGATTTGAACCTTCTAAAGTGGATTTCTAAAGGCATATTTTTGCATATTTTGGACTTTTCGGGCATATGGCATATGACCGTCATATTTGGGCATTTTTGGGCATATTTTGGTCATATTTCGGCATTTTTAGAAAAAAAATTTAAAAATCATGCCTAAAAATTGTCAAAAATCTCATATTTTTGCTCATATTTTGAGAACAAAAATGAACAAATTTCTTAACAAAAAATATGCGGATTTCAAAAAATTTTCTCCGACGGCCCCTAATCGGTACCGCGGCATCTTTGAAGCTGGAAAATTTGCACTCCGATTTTTGTTGTGAAAATGCACTAAACAACCAAATACCGCTTAAAAAATAGTTAATTATGCTGCTTGAGCAAAATTTTTGCATTTTTAGGTCATATTTTAGCGAAATTTTCGGTCATATTTGGAAAATTTGGGGCATATTTTGGGCATATTTCGGGATTTTTTTGGTCATATTTTATGGTCATATTTGCCAATTTTTTGGGCTGGAAATGTACGACCCTANGATTTTAAATGCAATTTTTTTTATTATTGGGCTCGCCTTCTTCGAGCTCAATATTAAAAAAATTTTCATTCAAAATCTAAAAATCATCCAGCCCGTACCTATTGGAAAAAATGGCTTTTGGCCTAAGCCCCCACAGATGCCATAGATAGCGGGTTAATGAAATATTTTCAGTCAAAATTTTTAAATGGCTTTTCTTCAAGGGAAACGCTGATAATGAACATCAATAAAGAACAAAAAGCACCCCACTTAATTTTATCTCTTGGCATACCATCTTCTGGACCGACTTAAATCGGAGCTCAATTCATCTTCTGGACCAGGGCTGGGCGAAACTCGGGAACTTCGCGAAACATGAAACACGAAACGAAACAAAAAATTTTATGAAACTTGAAACACGAAACTCGAAACAAAAAAATCGCGAAATTTCATGAAACATGAAACGAAACACGAAACTTTTGAAAAAAAATTTTTAATTTAATTTTAAAATTTAATTATTTTTTTTTTCGTTTTAAAAATCATATGATCAAAAAATCCATTAATGAGTAATTTTGATGAATGTTCTTGCAATGTTTTCTTGAGAAATTTGGCAGTTTTGCTTAAGGTATTATTGTTTGGAAAATTTTTATTTTTTGATGAGAGGCGCCGGCGGTCCCGATAAGGGCTGCTTAGTAAAATTTTTAAAATTTGAACCCTTTTGTAAGAAATTTGGTTACTTTTTGAGCTGTTTATCAAGTAATTTTATTGTTTTAGGTTTCCGGTGACCTCGTAGGGACAGCCGGGAAAATTTTTTGAAAATTTTTTGTAGAAAATTCCACCGAATTTTAAGTGGTGTCGGCAGGGACGTACCTAGGGGGCAACGGGGGCAACTGCCCCTCCCATCGCCGAAAAATTAAAAAAAAATTCAGGGGGGTCGGGGGAAAAGGGAAGAAAAAAAATCAAAAAATGAAGGGAAAAATAGAAAAAATTGACCAGATTATTTCATTTAATCGTGTCGATAAAAAATATTTAAGTCAGACATCCCATCCTTAGGAGTGCATTTTGCCAGCCAAACCCCTCATCCTTAGGGGTGTATTTTCGCGAAATTTCGGGCATTTTTCGCGAAACATGAAACGCGAAACAAAAAAATCGCGAAATTTCATGAAACATGAAACACGAAACACGAAATTTCGCCCAGCCGTGTTCTGGACCGACTTAAATCTTATAAGGACTATCCGATTTTTGTGGACTCGACATTTGCGGACATTTCGTAATAACTTTGTTTTATTTCGGTTCAAACGCAATTTAAATAAAATGGTTTGATGTCAAAAATAGAGTAAAAAATTGGCTACAAAATGAGCCTAAGCGGCAAGAATTTTCGGCCAAATTGTCGTTTTTGGCCAATTTTCAGTGATATGGCTGCAACTCTTTAGCCAACTGGCCAATTTAAATAAACTTTTAGAGCTCTATTGACTAACTCGAGTACCTATGACTCCATAATGATGTTTTAAACTTTTTACTCCGATATACTATGTAAGTGTCACCAACTTTTGTTATATGTAAGTAAATTAGCGATACAACTTTTGTTATAAGTAAATAAATAAGTAAATTAGCGAATTCCTGGCCATTAATAGGGGATCTCACACCTAGCGACAGAATAACATTGTTTTAAGATAAATCTATTTTATCTTTTTTGAATTTTTGTTTTTTCAAAAAAATCAGTGATTTGGTGTTTTCGTCCTATTGTGATTTTGTGGTTCAGCCTTTCCTCTCTCCTTCGCTATGTTTTCTCTACCCATCACACACTCTCGCCATCTTCTCGCTTCTCTGCCAGTGCAATGCATGGAGTTGTGTGTGTCGCGTCATCTATGTAATTTGGTCAAATCAATACTCTCCCCGCAGTTTTCCTCCTCTCTAACCCTTTTCTTGGTAGCGCACCAACCAACAAATATGTAAATTCTCGCAATTTATTTTTTAAATAAAAACGGATTTTCATAATTAAGTTTTTTACACTTTAAGCATCTCATTCTTCTCAAATTTATTAGGACAAATAAAATACCTTTTTCATAATAATAAGCAATATATTAATTATTTAGAGAAAAAATATTCTCCAAATTAATTATGTACCAATATCCATATTACTTGTCTTTATTAATATTATTGAATAATTTATTGAAATTTTCCTCTTTTTAGAACCCCTTAATATTTTGAGAAATTTAAAATTTTAATTTACCTCGATATGTAACGCTTAAATAGTTCATAAAAATATTTATTTGTTTTATATTTTATTTAAATTAAAGTTTTTCCATATTTATCTCATAGTTCATAAAAATATTTATTTGTTTTATATTTTATTTAAATTAAAGTTTTTCCATATTTATCTCCATATTTATTATTTTATCTGGGTCTTTAAATTTGTTCTTCTAAATTATCAAAATTGTTAAAAAAAATTTATAACCCACTTACCTATTTACTTATCTATATGTAATATTTTTCATTTCTGATGCCTAGTCATTTTTGTTGTTGTTGTTTTGTTGTTATTAATATGTTAATGTTATTTCTTTAAATCTTTTTTAAAAAATCAAAAACAATCCAATCACTAAATTATAATTTTTTGATATTTAAAATTTTCATCATAAAATTTTTTATAATTTACCAATGTTTAAGCAAAAAAATTTTCGTCTCCGAATTTTTTAAATTTTAATAAAGATTCATTATTTATTCTGATCTATTTGATAATAAGATTGTGATTATACTTTTCTAAAGTGTGATTTCATTGAGCCAATCACCATTATCATCAATCATAATTCCGTTCAAAATATTTTCATTTTATCACTTAAAAGGGTGACTGACACCTCTCTGCTGCACTTGCTCGGGTTCCAATTCATTTTATGACTGATAAAATTTTGTCCAACACATAGTCATAATTCATTTTTTATGATTCACAAAAATGAATTTTTTGTTTTGGACCTAAAGATTATTCATTCAAATCGTTCGAGTCGGTCACCGAATAGATCAAAAAAAGCTATTTTATTTTTACAGTCTGCATTGGATTTAGCACACATCGATTTATTGCTATATTGCTTTCAACTAAATTTTTATAGTTCTATTTTAATTGGGTTTGTGTAGAGCTTTTTTTGAAGATTCGTTGTTTTATAATTCCATCCAATTGATTTACTTGCTCAAAAATATAAGTCCAAAAACTTACAAGGTTAGACTAATAGCTTAAATCTCAATCTAGACATTATATTTTGAATATGATATAATATAAGTTTAACTTTATCGCATATCTCTTTTAATATGCGATAAATAAATGCATTATCCATCTTTTTTATATGCCTACGTAAGATTAAGTCAAAATGAATTTTGAAATAATAAAAAACCTAGCCTTATCGACATTAAAAGGTATAAAAAGCCATCAGAATATAACATACCTATTTTTATTGTTTTAATAGTCATTTTGCGCATAACTTCGTCCATTCCCCCACATATTCATTCAACCTTCCTCCCCTTCTTCCCGATTTTACATCATTTCCCCCGATCCATTCCGCCCAATCGTCGTCCATTTTTCACATTTGTAAAGGATGGAACCATCCGAATTTTCCGATCTTCACCATCTTCTTGGCTCTGCTCCTCATCTTCACAACCATCTTCGTCGAATCGGAATGACCTTATCCTAATTTTACATGATTTTTCAACCTCCAAACCATATTTGAAATAAAATTGCAAATGCATTAAAGAGTTATATGTTTAAATTTGTGTTCACTTTTGCAGTATTGGATTTTCAGAAAAATTTAATTTTTCTATCCTCTTAAAAAGCAGTTGAGTTAAGGAATAAAAATTTGAAAATCTTCTTTCACTTTTAGGTTTTTTTTAAATAAAATGCTCTAAATAAAAACAAAAACATAACCATCGGAATATTTTCAATTCATTAATCTTACTACATATTTCCGTTTTTATTTTCCACGTTCTATTATTATATTCTATATACTTTTAATTGATTGACTTTAAATGATTTTGATTTTATAGAACTTAAAAATGCATCTTTTTTTCATTCCTAGACTATTTTATTCATCATTTTAAATTTTTTGTAGCTTCAAACTCAAATCTCCCAGAAAATTGCTGAAATTTTTATGTTACTATTAATCACCAAATAATTGTTACTGTTTTAATTATTTTCCTTTTATTTTTCAAAAATCTCAAAATATTTTTGATTGATTGTTTTCCTTCGCCATAACCCATAACCAATTGGTTCAATTATGTCCCATTCGCCCCCCCCCTCCTCCCCAATTTATTCTCCAATTCCAATTTTTTCCATTTTTCCCAATTTTGTTTGTTCAGCCTTTTCTGTCTCCGGTGCGGCATAATAATTATAAATTCCCACGAGAATATTATGCCCTTTTATTTTTTTCCTTAAAACATTTAATATATGCCATGCTTTGGGGTTATTTTTGGAATATAGTAAATTCAGACTTGTAATATATAAATTTAAAAGGGCAACTCTTTGATAAGGTACATATTTAATCAAAAATGGAACAAAATATTCCCTGAATTGGCCAGAAAAAAATATTTCATATTATCATTCTCTAAATTTATTTAATTTTGTTTAATTAAAATTATCGTTGTTTAACATGATTCATTCTCAATATTTTCATCTAAACTCCTCACCAATTGTTACATCGATAATTAGTAATAATACATGGAATTTCATTTTTTTAATTTTTTCTAAAACGATAATTTTTCACTGAAAAATTCATCTTTTAATTAAATTTTAATAAATTTTTCCCTTATGAAAATTTGGATTGATTTTTTAAAATTTATTTTATGAGACCTGTATCTTTGGGATGGAACAATCTATTTTAAGCCTTTTTCCATAACTAACATACATTTTTTTTATTTTAGTGATTCTTAATGATGGTTTTTTTCGTGCTATTCGCTGCAATAATTATCCATTTTTATAATGTTACCATCCTTCCCCCCCCCC
>LDKF01000630.1:77169-105978 GCA_001026735.1 Rotylenchulus reniformis | reverse complement strand
GCAAAATCTATAAACTAAATAGTTTATACATATATGGATATTTCATGGGACTACAGAAAACTTTCTTGACAAATAAATTATTTTTCCGATTCTTTCAAAAATTAGAAAATCTAACAAAGATTTCAAAATCTATAAACTAAATATGCAAAATCTATAAACTAAATAGTTTATACATATATGGATATTTCATGGGACTACAGAAAACTTTCTTGACAAATAAATTATTTTTCCGATTCTTTCAAAAATTAGAAAATCTAACAAAGATTTCAGTTTTTTCGAATTTGATTTTTCAACAATAATCCAACCATAATAGGTATGATATCTAATTGTTGTCGAAATTCTAATTGAACTAACCCCCTTGATAAAGGTCACAGAGCGGAGATGCGCGCAAAACCCCCGGAACGGATCCAACACATTTGTTTTCAATTTTTTCAAGCGACAACGATGGAATTTCAAGTGCCGGAGTGCGGGAAGATTCCTGGCGATCAGACGCATCTATAAAATCAGAAGGTGCATGGAGTAAATGGTCCCACACCGGTCAGTTCCACCCCCGCGGAAGTTCATATAAAATTTTAACCATTTTCAATTTAATTTTGTTTCTGGAATGGCTTGTGCGACTAGTCATAGCAAATAAAAATTGTTGATGAGGAAGGAGTGAGAATTTGATTTTTATGGGGTTTTTGCGCAGAAACTGAAAAAGTGGAATTTCCGGGGGCAAGGTGAAACTGGCCGGAGGTGAATGGGGTGCCAGGCCCCGCGCCAGGGAGGAGCAACGGGGGGCAAGTGCTCCTCCCAAACTCGAAAAATTTTAAAAAATTAAAATTTTCTTAAATAAAATGCACCTGTTTTCAAAATTTTTCGTTGTGTCCCTTCCATAATTTTTTTGCCCCCTCCGAAAAATTTTTCAGGCGCCGGCCCTGTGGTGTACATTGCAGGGAGGAAGGTGAAAATGGAACGCATAGTAATAAATAATTATTATCATTTAGCTCCGTTACGAGGTCGAAAGTTTTATTCATTTTTGAAAAAAAAAATTGTAGAGCTGTTAAAGATTCCTTTTTATGCAATTTATAGTAACCTATTCCCGTAGTAAATTGGATCCGAACTAATGTCGGATGTGGATGGATGATTGAATCATTTCATCGGGGCCGGCGCCAGGAAAAATTTTTCGGAGGAGGCATAAAAATTTTGGAGGATGAACAAACAACAAACAAAAATTTTTGAAAAATGAAAACAAATGCATTTTTCTTAAGAAAAATTTATTTATTTTTTTAATTTTTCGAGTATGGGAGGGGCACGTGCCTAGCGTCAGGTGCCTAGCGTAGCGTCCTCCCTAGCGTCAGGCCTGCACTTCATGTATAAATTTTCAAAAAGATTTAAAATTTAATTTTTATAAAATTATTTTCCCCCATTTTGTATACTGAACACATCAGATACACACACATCTTTCTGCTACAAAAATCATTTGTGCCAAAATGCTTTTGATTTAGTTATCCATCAAATTAATTGCATACTTTCAAGGATTATCTGTTTGGAAATAATATTCTTTTGCTTAAAAAATTCAAATAAATCGATTTCCGACAATTTTTATTTGAAAAATTGAAAAAAAACTTATTCGTGGCGGTTAGATAAAATTTAATTGTTGATTTTTCATACCAATTTGGAGTCGATGGCCACCTTGTAGAAGCTGCAGTCGACCAAATGGGCGCCGCAATGCGCGCCAATCGGCACCACCCAGCGACCAGGTGTAAGTCCATGCCCACGACGATGCCGACCATCCACAACTTGTCGCACTTGTTTCCACCTGTCTTTCAGCATGATTTGGCGCCATCGTCGACAGACACGTTCAAGCACGAGTATCACTCGGAAGTCGTCGATGCGGCGGAAGATCATCAACTGAATGAGATGAAAAAGTTTAGGTTTTTAATAAAAAAAAGTTTAGTTTTTTTACAGCCAAAGATCAACAATAGATGAGATGAAAATTTAGGTTTTTTATTCATAAAGTTTGGGTTTTTATTTAAAAAATTTAGGTTTTTAATTTTAAAAAAAAGTTTAATTTTTTACAGACAAGGATCATCAATAAATGTGATGAAAAGTTTAGGTTTTTATTCATAAAAGTTTGGTTTTTATTTAAAAAGTTAAGGTTTTGGGTTTTTATTCATAAAAGTTTGGATTTTAATTTAAAAAGTTTAGGTTTTTTATTTATAAAAGTTTGGGATTTTATTAAAAAAGTTTAGGTTTTAAATAAAAAAATTTAGTTTTTTACAACCAAAGATCATCAATAGATGAGATGAAAAAGTTAAGGTTTTTTATAATAGAAAAAAACGAACCAAAATTTCGCTTGGCAACCGATCCATGTTGTTGGTGATGGCAAAAAATAAAAGGATCTTGTTTAGTTTTTCCTTGATCTATAAAAACAGAAGAATATAAAACAGAGAATGAAGATGAAAATGAATGTTTATGAAGGGAGGGAAAATTTTCTTTTTAAACCGAAAAAACAAAATTTCTTAAGGAATTTTCATTATTGAAACCTAAAATTTTCCCAAAAAATTTTCCAAAATTTTTCAAAATCTCGCCAAAAATGCCATTCTTAGGAGGTGCATTTTTGGTCCCGGTCTTGAAAACCTGTACCGGGACTCTGGTCCCGAAGTGACAAGGACTCCCCGACCGGTACCGCTCCCGGTCCCGTGACACCCAAGTCTAGACCATCAAAGAAATTAAAAAAAAATAGAGAAAAAATGTTTTAGATGTCAAAAATCGAAGCATGGATCACAAGAAGTTAAGTGCAGAATTAAGTAATTAAGTTGAATCATGTCGGTTAATTTTGAATACAAAATGTAATGCCGAAATCCAAAGAAATTTTTGACATTTTTCAAAAATTGTTGTTGTTATTATTATTCCATCTCTTCTTTAAAGCTCATTTCTACATAAAAGCATAACTCTCGTGCTGTGATTTGGTCTGTGATATTTGAAATGAGGTCTCGTGGCATTCTGTTTTTTGTCACCCGTTTTATCCCATTTGGTATTCTTTGCCGTAATTTTATTTTATTTTTTATATTTGGTGATTCATTCTAATTCTAATGCAGCTCAATAGGACGGTCGAATTTTTTTTTGAAGTTTAATAGCCTCACACTATAAAAAACAAGTATATGCAGAATTTTATGCTCTATCTTTAGACTTTTTAGTTCTTCAAAATTCCGTGAAAAAAAATTTGAAAATTTTTCGCGGAAATTTGAAAAGTGAAATCTAAATGTGGCTTTTATGAAATTTTGCACTTTACCCCAAATATCTTAACATATATACAACACAAAGCCATTAGCTTTTTCCCTGTTTTTTGTGCAAAGAAATCTTTTTCTTTTCAAGGGCATGGCTTATTTTGTTCTCCGCTTAAATTGCTTTATATATTTTTTTAATTTTAGCTTTAAATTTAAAGTATTAAAAATATCTTCATCATCGAATCAGTTGGAATTCAATCAATGCATTCAAAAGCAGAAAAGGAGGTCGGTAATAATTAATTATCTACGCCAGTGGTTTGCACAAATTTTACATATATTAATTTTCTCCATCTATTGGACCAGGCCCGTAACGAGGGGGGGGGGGNCCCCCCCCCGAAATGGTCGGGCTCGTTACCAGCCTGTATTGGACCTAAACTCTTGTTCTTCCTCAAGGGCCCCCCATTGTTTGCCCACTGAATCTTGGATTGACGTGTGCCAATCGTTGAGTCGGCGCGATTTGTTGCGCAGTTTGCAGCCGTCCTGCAGGTTTCATTTCGTGTAATTTAGTCCCCCAAAAAATTAATTTATGTCATAAAATAGAGTAAAAAATAAGCACAAATTGAGCCAAAGCTCATTCGGATTAAACCGAGGGGGGGACAGTGGGACTGGGTGAACTGCGTCTCGGGGAAAATTAAAAATTTTCGAAGGTTTGGGGGAGGGAAAGTGAAAGAAAGGAAGAAAAAATTGAAAATAAAACGACCAAATTATTTAAGAAAATGCATTAAATTATCGAAAAATTTCAGCGACAGTCCATATCAGCCACATATACCCTGTATACAGTGAAATTTCTCTAGAAAATCTGTTTTTAGGTAAAAATTTGCCCAAATTTCTTGAATAATTTTTGTTGTTGTTGTAGCCACATCCTTCATGTCTCGTTGGGGTCGGGCTCCAATTTGAGGAATTTCGCCACTGCTTTGGGGTTTGTCCATAGATCTGTGGTTGTCAAAGTTGTCGGGTTGGCTCGGCATTTGAAGAGATGATCGACGTTGTGTGGGGATCGGTTGCAGAGCGGGCATACATCACGGACTGATTTGTCGAGTCGCTTCATGTAGCTGTTGAGCAGCGGTGAGTATCCCGACCTGAGTTGCGCCAGCTTGGTGCGAGCGGCCCTGGACAGCTCCTTCTCACTGGGACTGATGGGAGGGATGGCCGGCCCAGTACAGTGCTCCGTTGCCTTTTGGCTGATTGGACTGCTGCAGTGTGGATGGAGGTGCTGCACTTGTTGTGGTCGTTGTCCGCGGCCTGCGGAGCCTGACTGACGTCCTTCCAAAACCTGGATGATAGCGTCTGCTTCATGAGTCTGGCTGGAACGTTGTTTGTGGCGAGGTAATTTGGGTGAGACGGCTGGCGGCATTTGGTAAGGAACTGCTTGCAGAGCATGTAGTTGTGCTCCTTGACAGGGAGCATCAGGCTTTCGTTGTGGAGGTGGTCGACAGGTGACATCAGAGTGCAGCCCGTTGCCGTTCTGATGGCGGTGTTCTGACAGCGTTGAAGGTTGGTCCAATGCGACTCTGCCAGCTGGGGAGACCAGACCGGAGCCGCATAGTTGATGACACTTCTGCTGATTGCCTTGTACGTTGTTACGAGGACTTCTTTTTCTTTGCCCCAAGAAATGCCCGCGAGTGCTTTCAGGACGTTGTTCCTTTTGCGGATCTTCTGTTGAATAGAGGAAGCATGTTCCTTGAAGGTCACCGACGGATCCCAGGTGACACCGAGTATTTTCGGGTGCTTGGTTGTTTTGATGGCGGTGTCGCCAATGGTGACCTTTGGATCGGCGCGATGTTCGTTGGTGGCAGTCGTGAAGACCGTCGCCGTTGTTTTTGGTGCCGACAAACGGAGTTTTCGGGCCTCCAGCCAGGGCACATTGCTGTTGTTCAGGTAATCGCTGATGGCAGCGCCTGCGGCTTCGTAGTTTTCCGACCTGGCCAGGATAGTGATGTCGTCCGCGTAAGTAGTTATGTGGATGCCTGCAGGAGGTTCCGGGAGGGTAGCCGTGTAGAAGGTGAACAGCGCAGGGCTGATGACCGACACCTGCGGGACGCCCTGTCTGATGACACGGGCCTTGGAGGTGACAGCTCGGAACTCGACCTTGGCCTGTCGTCCACGGAGGTAGTTCACGGTCCATCGTTTGACGAGCGGCGGAAGATCCGATGTCGAGATGTCGGACATCAGCTGACGCGTGTCGACTGTGTCGAACGCTTTGGACAGGTCCAGCGCGACTGCGACAGTTCGTTCAACCGGTTTTCGGCGATTCAAGCCGTCGGTGATGAACTGATGGATGTCCATCAGAGCCGTTGTCGTGCTGCGCATCTTGCGGAAGCCGTGTTGATGGTCAGGAACAGGGAGGTGTTGTTGAAGCGCCGGTAGCACAAGTCGCTCAAGTAGCTTGGCGACTGGCGAAAGGAGGCTGATGGGACGGTAGGAGTCTGGTGCGCTGTTGTCTTTGCCGGGTTTGGGCAGCGGGATGACGCGGGATTTCATCCACATGTGAGGGACGACGCCAGTTTCCATGGACTTGTTGAACAAGGCCGCAATGTACCGATGGGAATTGGGCCGAGGTGTTTCAGATGGAGCGCCGAAATGTGAATAATTTTTGTACTCCTGCCCTCCACCCCTCACCCTGTCATTTGCCTCCCCCAAAAATTTTGTGCTCTTGCGCTCTTCCCCCCCCCCATTCCGAAATCACGGGGAGCTGCCAAAGAAAAAATCGAATGATCATGGTTTTATTTTAAAACGACACACTAATGATAAAATAAACTCTAACGGGTTATTTTGAATGTATAAATTTATTTCTAAAAATTAAGAATTTTCCGTTGCCCAAAGAAAACTTTTTTTAAGCAAATTTCATTTTTACGTAGAAAAGCATTTGTTAAGAAACAAAAAATTTCGGAGTTCGTCGCCTTCTCTGGCTTTTTTGGCAATACCTTTACAATTTTCGGCGCTAGTTAAAAGGAAGAATTTTGAAAACCCTAAATTCAAAAGGGGGAACCCTTTTCATTAGAAAACTAAAAAAAAGATTTTTTTGCGTTTTTTTCCTTTAGCTATTTAGAGCAAAAAAGTTGGAAAACAATAAAGAAAACCCCGACCTCCGAAAAAAATTTTAATTTTTCGAATTTCGGAGGTGAGGGCTGTAGCCTCCCCCAGCCCCCCTGACTACGGCTTTGCTTGTTAGTATAATTTTGTTAGAAAATTCAAAAAAAACCTCGCTAGAAATGTGCACTTTCAACTCCACGTTACGGTCCAACAAGAAATGCTCGCTCAAACTGGCGTCATTGGCCATAAGATGTGCAAGCTGTCGACGCATCTCCACATCTTGACGTCGTAAGCCTTCAATAAATTGCCCTGGTTGTCGCACAACATGAACGTTTGGCACGTTCGCGAAGACTATTTTGATGGAAGCTCCGCTCTCCGTTTTTCTATGGATCTGCCAAAATTGGTGTTGGACTTATAAATTATAACTGGTGGACATTCGGAAGTCTGATTTTTTCATAGATTATGGTTGTTTATTACAGTAAAATTTCACCATTTTCGAATTTGTCATTATGGAATAAAATTTCTCATTCGAATTTATCATTATCATTACAAATCATTTATGGGTTCAAATTCCAAAGTTTTTCTGCTATTTTCTCATCAGAGGGTTGGGGGGGGGGAGATGATGTGTATGTACTCTCCCCCCCCCCCCCCCGTATTCCATCTAACTCTGCCTATCGATTTTTCCCCAATTGTATATCGTCTCTTCCTTCCCACCATTTTCATTTTGATCCCCTCGATATGCAACTTATCTGCAGCTAAATGCAATTAACAAGCAAAAAACCTCGAGTTGATTGACCAAGACATGGACAAGTTACGCATCTTGCGCGGAAATATCACAAAGTCTTGCTTTATTGTTTTTTTTTGGAAAATCCTAAAATTTGCTGAAAAATGTAATCAACTCAAAGGACTGGAAAAAATAATATGAAAATTACTAAATTTGGTCTTTTTCCATTTTAACCCTTGTTTGGCATTTTTTGCCCTTTTTAATCCATATTTTGACCTTCTTTATTTTAGCCCATAAATGACTTTTTTGCCATATTGTTCCATATTTTTGGCCTTTTGTAAAATTAACATCATTCTAACATTCCAATTCTTACAGATTGTTTTAGTAAGTTATTGTTTGAAAAATCGATAAATATGTATATAAAATAACTTATAATATGCAAGAATATGCATATATAATCGCATGAGAATTATTTCTAAATCATTCGCGCGCATCCTTGATTTTATGACCTTTCTAGGGCTCGGGAAAATATCGAAATCGATATTTTTTGCGGAGGCTTAAAATGGCCTGAAAAAACTTTTTGGTCGATATTTTGGACTTTATGCCGGTATTTACGCCGATATTTTGCCATTTTTGAAAAATTCTTAAGCAAAAATGCGATAAAATCCAAAATCTTTAAAAAAAATTTCAATTTTTTTTTAAAATTTGTTTTTCAAACTTTTTTTTTCATCTTTTTGGCCAGTTTCTTCATGTAAAACCTCGAAATGTACCTTATTTGCAATTTCAACCAAGAATAAATTATTTTTGAAAATTTTTACATTATTTTTCATATCCAATTTGAAAAATTTATGTCGATATTTTCACTAATTTTTGCCGGTATTTTGCGATTTTTGACCGATATTTTATACGTATATTTTGCGACTTTATGTCGATATTTTTTCCGAGCCCTAATAATAACTTACTCAATTTTGGCGTCACCCATGAATATGCGAAAATGACGTTTTTTTTTGAAAAATTCCTGTTACTGTTGTTACCATATGTAGTTTCGTTTCTTAAATTTACTAATATTAATATTTAATAAAATTATATAATTATTTGTTCATCTTTTTCATAAAATTATTTGTTCAACAAACATGAGCGTGAATCGGTTGCCAGACCTATCTTTGGTACGTTTTTCATTAACAAAAAAAACCTTTTTTTGTTGCAAATTCAGCTGTTGATTTTTCGCTTCATCGAGAACTACCGAGAGAGGACCAAACTTGAGCGAGTTTGTCGAAGATGGCGCCAACTCTTGCTGAAAGATGGCTGGAAACATGTTCGGAAAATTGAATTGGTCTGAACTTTAAAAGCCTTAACCTTAATTTCTGTAACTGATTTTTGGATATTGAAAAGCGTGACGCAAATTTGATTGGTCCGATTGGAGCTCGTTGTGGGGATCATTTGGTGGAATGCCGCTTCGTTATGGTAGACATTGACTCCACATTGGTTTGAAAATTTCGGTTTAAAATTACAAAATTATTTATTTTTATTTTTAGATCAGACTCATCGCCGAACACTTTCGCATACTAAAACATTTGGTTTTTCAAGGCTGTAAATTGCTGAAGTTAGATGTAAGTGCATTGGAATCATTTCGTGGGCTTGGCGCTCGTCTCCGCTCCTTGACTTTTTGTGACAACTTCGAAACGGTTTGTTTGTGGAGAGTTTTTAGAGAATCGAGATCAATCTCCAACAGGGTAGCCCATGGCAATTTCCCATTTTGACCTTTAAAAATGTGGCAAAAATATGGCAATTTTGGTGAAAAATGTGGCATATTATAAACCTTGAAAAAAACAAATAAAATTAATTAATTAATTCAAAATTTATTCTGAATATTTCTCACTAATTTTCATCTTCTCGGGTAATTGTTAATCGGAAATAAATATATCATATGCTTGTTTACATTTACAGACAAAATCGGAATTGATTCTTTTTTGAAAATTTGTATCCTTTTCATACGAAAATTATCAATTTTTGCAGAAATTTCACTCTCTTTTTTTTGGGGGGGGGGGGTGCCAGCGGTCCCGATAGAGGCCGGCGGAGAAAATTTTAAAATTTTGGACCTTTTTCTTAAGAAAATCGTTCAGTTTTTGATCATATTTATCAATTTCAAAAATATGACTGGCAAGGGACAAAAATATGGAAAAAATGTCAAGATGATCAAAAAGTGGCAAATGCCACATTTATGTGGCTTATAAATAAGTATTTTGAACAGACCCCCCTTATTAGTTTATTTTTTATTATAAATTTTAGTTTTAGCTTTATTAGTTTTATTATTAATTTTATTTTTTAGTTTTATAAATATGCCACATTTTTCACCCAAATTTCCACATTTTTGTGGTTTGGAATCGGTCACCCTGGGGGGGGTGGTGGTGGCGGAAAATTTGGAATTTTAGGATGAAAAAGTAAAGGAAATTCCATCAATTTGACTTAAATTTTTCTTAAAAATATTTAATTTTTTCAGCAAAATACCATTCTTCGGGGTGTATATTTCTCCCCTGGGTCCCCGGGGAGAGTGCCTGGGAATGGGAATGGGAAAGTCCACGGGGACTTCCCCATGGCATATTCTCCCCGGGGACCTCGCGGGGAACGGGGTCCGGGGACCTCGCGGGGAACGGGGTCCCCGTTGTAACTTTATTTCACACTTTCAATTATTATTCTTAATTTATTACGATCTATTTTACTGTATAATATACATTATACTTTTTTTCTAACTATTCTTTCAAATTTTCCTTACAATGTATTTTTTTTTAATCATTTATACAGAACTATCGACACCAACCCAACTATCAACTTGTGCACCATTTCCCACATCTCCAACACCTCGGCCTCCATATTCCTGAAGAGCACAATCTCGACTCTCTCCCCAGTCATTTCTTCGCCAATCTCCGTTCCCTGTATCTGAGTTGTTCTACGGAGCCCAGCAGGTAAGATACGCCGCCAGTCAGCATACCCGTAGATGCGCCAAATTAAAAAAATGTTTTTTTTAATAAAGTAGAAAATACCTATTATTCCGGCGGTCCCTATCGAGTACTACGGCACCCCTTATTATAATTATATGTAGATGCAGTTGAATTTCTTCAGAAAACATGTTTTAAGCAAAAATATGGTTCACAATTTTTTTTCTCCGACGGTCCTAAAGGAGCGGCCGGGAAATTTTATGTCCATTCTTTTTTTTTGGGAGGGGGGGGGTGTAGGTCGATCGAGCTGCTTGGTTGGGGGTCGGAACCCATTAAATTGCAAAAGTCTCAAAAAACAAGGAGGAAGATAAAAAAAGGGAGGAAGAGAGATCCTATCGGAATTCACTATAAAATTGCTTATAACTCAGCTTAAACCTGGAAAAACGAGTTTGGTGTCAAAAGACAGGCCTAAATGTCTGCTATAAAATTGCAAAAGAACCATCCGGATTGGCAAAGCGCAAAGAAAGTTATGGCCATATCGTTGGCCCAAATCACGATTCTGTGGCTTAATTTGGCCATAACTTTATTTACACTTGGCCAATCCGGATGGTCTCTTTTGTAATTTTATAGCAGACATTTAGATCTATCTTTTGACACCAAATCGTTTTTCTAGGTTGCGTTTAAGCTGATTTATAAGCAATTTTATAGTCTCCACACAGAAACGGCAACACTGAAACGTCNAATGGGCCAGGGGAAAACAGGACCAACGGGAGCCACCTCCCCTTACACTTTCTGATTTTTAGCCCGGGCGTGGAACGAATGCTGACTAAGGTGCAGATGGACTCTGCGAGGCTCTCAGCACTCTACTTTAACAATGATTATTTTTATGGACTACCACCGCAATTTCTGAGCCAAATTTCCATTCTGAAAAAGTTCGTCGTTCCTTATTTTCCGAAAAGAAAATCTTCCGAAGAATTGAACGTTATTGTTATATATCAACAGTTTCCTCGTGTATTTTTTTAAAATCACACGACCCTTAAAAATTTGGAGTTTTTGGAAAATGGAAAAAATGTAGATGCAAGAAAGGGAAAAAATGGACTGAATTATATGGAATTTTTATTGAAATTTATTAAATAATATGCACATCTGTAACCTAAAAACGAACATCTTTATTTCTTTTTTTAATACATACCGTATTCTCTCTAATAGAAGGGGCCCCTTCTATTGTTTCAACCACCTTCCAGGGGGCCCCTTCTATTAGAGAGGCCCTTCAATTAGAGAGGCCCCTTCTATTTTTCAAAGGCTAGTTTTATCTTGCTGCACTGTTGGGATCAACATTATTTTCGTCAAAAATTCTTTCAAAATTATTTTTTTCTTGAAAAATTATTAATTTTTGATCAAAATACCCATTTATATAGTTCAAAAAAACTAAATATTCATATATGGTTTTGAAAAAAAACCAAAAAGGGGCCTTTTCAATTAGAGGGGCCCCTTCAATTGGAGAGGCCCCTTCTATTTTTCGATCCCCTCACAGGAGGCCCCTTCTATTAGAGAGGCCCCTTCAATTAGAGAGGCCCTTCTATTAGAGAGAATACGGTAGATTAAATCCAAAACATATGACATCAAATAATTGTGTATTCAGATTATATACCAAATCTCATGAATTTGCCAAGTAAAAAAGCCAAATTTCGTCAATATTTATTTTTAAATTTTAGTCTACGTCTCCTCCGCATTTGCCTGAAGGATGAATTTGAGGCCGAATTACTGTGCTCTTGTTTGACCAATTTGCCGCAGCTACTTGGCCTCCATTTAAGACTATCTATGGAGGTCAAAAATTTTGGTTATAAAAAGCAAACAGATATTTTGTTTTAAATCCTGGCAACTGAAAATCTAAATATCATCAAATTTTACCTCAATTCTCAATTCCTCATCGTTCATTTAAACACCAATTACATATCTTTAAAAAAAACCATTTTCTATTTTATTTTATTTTAATCAATTTTGTCAGCGGCGTGGTGTAGTGGTCTATCACACAGGACACAAATCCTGTGACGTGGGTTCGAATCCCACCGCCATATACACAAGCCCGTGTGGAGCATATCCCTTCATCCAGCGGCGCCCTAAATAAAATTTTTTTTGGTAAATTCTTAAAGGGCTTCAAAAATTTTTGAATCTATTATCCATTTTGACTTTGACTTTAGAGTCAAGTCTAATTTCCCAATTCTAATGACTAAGGTTTAGGATTTTTTGAAAATCCAAGGCCTGTGAAACATTTAAAATCCAAAATCTATAAAAAAAAAATTTACAGTCAGAGGGCTATAAAATTTTAAATTCAAGGTCTGTAAAAAAATAAAAATAACACAATGGTTTTTAAAAATCCATGGCATGTAAAAATTTTGAAACTCAGTATTGTAAAAATTTTTGAAAATCCTAAATCTGTACATTTTTTTGAAAAATTAAAGACTCTAATACTAAGGCTGTAAATTATTATTTAAAAATTTCATTTTAATTATTAAAAGATGTTTTGTTTGATTTTTTTTCCGAAATTTTTTTGTAAAATTTTTAGTTTTTCCCAAAATTTTGGGGTAATTTTAGTTTTATTCAAATTTTTTCGCAATTTTTTTTGTGAATCTTCAATTTTTATAATGAAAACATCTCAAGATTTGGTTATATTGGTCTTAAAAAAGCTTAATACGCTTTTTAGAAATTTTTTTTGAATTTTTAGGTCATATTTTGGGGAAAAAATTTCACTATTTTTGCCTATTTTCGCTAGATAGCTCCCTATTTTCTCCCTATTTGGGCCCTTTTTTGCTCCCTAATAGGTCCCTATTTTGGCTTAGGCTTTTTCCCTAAAAGTCCGAGCCCTAATGATCACTGCCAAACTGATCGGCTCCTCTTCCAGCCATTAGGCATTGCAGAGCGAATGATTAACTTACATACATACTAACCGGACTCTCCTACCCCCTATCAGTGTGCTTAATTGGCATCTTAGGTTAGTAGTCCCGACTGGCAACCCCAGAAACGGGGAATACCGCCGAATGGGGATATAAAAAAATTATCCATTTGGTATTTTTCGCTTATATGTACATGCCTTTTTATTTTTTCCTTGCTATTTTCTCTTCATATCTCATTCAGTTTTAAAATATTTTTAATTTTTTTTGTTCTTCCCCCATCCCTTTTTTACTTTTTTTACCATTTCATTCATTCCAGCTTCTTCCGAACATGCTTCCCTCACCGACCTTCCGTAGCCTTAGCCATTTGGGTCTTTCACTTACTTCTTTTGGCGACTACAAATCCATTGGTCTTCTATCCAAGTTTGCTCCTCAACTTCGCTCTCTCATTTTGGACCACTCTGAGCTCGTTGAAATGGATAATTCGGGATTAGACATGTTGTTTGATCTGAGCAATAAAATGGCAGACGAGCTGCTGAAGATAGCGTACAACGGCATTTTAGAGGTCTGGGGATGGTTGGATCAAAATCTTGATATTTATGCTCAATTTTCGAGCATTTATACAACTTTTAATCAATAAAATGATCTAATCTGATGGTCAATCATCAAAAAAGCTTTTATTGTTGCTTTGAGAGAAATGCAAATACTTATATAAAAATTGGATTGATTTAATACTTTCCCACTACATTATTTTTTAGAAAATTTTTATTCATGTGTGTATAAATTCTTTTATTATTCAGTGCTTGGTTATGTCATATGTCAACCTTAGTGTCGAAATGTTGGGCCAGTTAATCAAGCTCTGTCCAGTAAATTAAAAACCTAATTACGCGAAACGTGCTGAGTCATTTCAGCCTAAAGTGCAAAAATGGGCGTTTCCGCCTAAAGTGCAAAAATAAAATAATAGTCCCAGAAAACTTTTTTGTTAGACCTGTTAAACCAAAAGTATAAAAGGCAAAATTGTCCAGAATTTTATGCTGATTCGAATGGTATTTTTAATTTTTCGAAATTCGGCCAAAAACTTCGAAATATCTCCTAAAAACCTTATTTTTCGGTATATCGGGAAAATTTCGAATTTTTGGCCGAATTTCAGAAAAAATTTTATACCAACAGAATCAGCATGAAATTTTACACAACTTTTCTTTTGATACTTTTGGTTTAACAGGTCTAACAAAAAAGTTTTCTGGGACTATTATTTTATTTTTGCACTTTAGGCGGAAACGCCCATTTTTGCACTTTAGGCTGAAATGACATAGCACCATTACGAAAAATATAACGAAAACGGTTTAAAATAGGGTTGCACCGGGGACCTGGACTTTTGCAAAAGCCGGGGACCAGGACCACTAAAACCGGAATCGGGACCTAGTTTTTCAACCGAGACCAGAACCAATCCGGGACCAGCAGCCTTTTTAAACCGAAAAAATACCGAAAAAATAAAACCGAAAAAATAAAAAAAACCGAAAAAATAAAAAAAATACCGAAAAAATAAAACAATTTTTAACGAAATTTTTTTAACAAAAAATATATCTAATAATATCAATTGCATTCTAAAAAACAAAACGATTTTTTGCCATAAAAATAAACCATATTAAGGGGATTTTTCAAAATAAATACCCAAAAATTTTCATCGGCATAAGCTGAAAAAATTTCAAAAATTTTGCTCTAAATGTTTCATAATTTATTTTAAAAAAATTGGATTGTTTTTTATTCTAATCCATTAAAGATTATTATTTTTGGGTATTCTCATTTTCTTTCTTCGTTTTACGACTTGGTGTATGACCGTAACCAGAAAAAAATTTTGGGATGGGATATTACTTGGGGAAGGGGCGTAACCTGGAGATAAAATTTTGTGATTTCATTTTTCTTTTCTCAAGAAATTTGGCCATTTCAGACAATTTTTAGGAAAGAATTTTATTATATTTCATTGTATGTATTGAGGGGTGTAGGCGGTCTAAGTAGGGATCGCCTGAGAAATTTTGAGAAATTTAGGTACATTTCTTAAGAAATTTGTCGAATTTTTTCTTCCACTTTCCTACAAGGATTATAGATTATTGATGATTCTTTCTCCTTTTTTAAAGCCATGCCATTTTTGGAAAAATTTGTGGGAGAAAAAAAGAAAATTTTGAGATTTTTTTGCGGCAGAGGAAAGGAATTAGATATAGGTACAATAGGAAGATAAAAAAAATAAAATGATCATTAATAATGGGGGGCTGAAGATTTTGCATTTTAAGATGAAAAAAATTAAAATTTCTTAAGGAAATTTCCATTTTAATCAATTTTTCTCAAATTTTTTTAAAAATTCTGCCAAAAATGCCATTTTTAGGGGCCAAATTTTTGGTCCCAGTTAGTCCTGGTCTGAAAAGCCGAGACAAAGAAATCCCAGTTTTTGAAAACCGGTACCGGGACTTTGCTCCCGGGGTGACCGGGACTCCCCGACCGGTCCCGGTACCGGCCCGGTGCAACCCTAGTTTAAAAATGTTAGATGGATACCAAAAAATCTAGATAGGTAAATAACAGAAATGGAACTTTATAAAAAATTCAGAACTTGCGTTCAATTGTTACGGAATTGGATCAAACTGAACAGCATTCCCAACTTAGCGATTTGCGGCATATTGTGGCGGATCAATGGCACGCCGGCACGCGGAAATACTTGCCGCTTCGTTTGAATGTATTTATTTAAGCAATTTCTGCATTCTCATTCTGAATCCGTTTTAGTTTTGGTTTTATGGTGGTCACACTGATTTTTCTTGCTCGAAAGACCCTTTTCTGAGTGTTGAAATCGTTCATTTTGATTTTGGGCCACCCAATCATCTGCTAGACGCAGTGTTCCGGGACGAAGTGTTCAACGTCAATGACCGTGGATGGACACCGTAAGTTTGGGCATAAAAGGGTCTGAATTAGTTCAAATCTGAGAAAGTGAAAAAGTTTGAGCATATTCTGTTCTATCAGTTCATTCAGTTTAGATTGTTTTTTTAGAATTATTTTCATTTTTTTTCTTGAATTGATAATTATGGTAAAAAAGGGTAAGATACATGACTTTAATAAGGTCTAGCTCTGAAGGAGATGCAGGAGTATTTTTTGAGAATTAATAGTAATTCCTTACCAAAATGAAAATATTGAAAATACCGGTTTTTACTTTTTTCGACATTTTTGTTCGAAATTTGAAAAAATTTAATATCAGAAGATAGAGCATAAAATTCTGCACAACTTTTCGCTGGAAGTTGTGATAATCAAATCTCAAAAAAGTTTTTAGAGGACATATTGAGTTTTGCCCATTATGGCATTTTTAAAAACGACATAGCACCATTGAGCCGCCCATATTGGGGCCGCCGGCACACCCTAAAGGAAATAATTACTAATAATACTTGTTATAAGTCAAAAATGATCTTAAATAAAAGGCCTTCTACACAAATTTTTTTTATGAAAAATAGCACCTCGCTGAAAAGGTGACTTGATCCCCGCTGAANCCCCCCCCCCCCCCCCCTCCTCACTCGCACCTCGCAAGCCACCTCGTTGACCCGCCCCTTGCCGAGGTATGAATGGTGCTATGACGTAAAAAAGTCCAAGATGACCAAACTGTCCAAAAATTTTTTTTAAAGAATCGCTAAGCGAAAAGCCAAAAAATGTGCACAATTTGATGTTTTATCTTTTGGTCATTTTAGTTTTAGGTAAAAATTCGAAATATTTCGAAACTTTTTTGGGAAATTCGTAAAAGATCAAAAGATTAAGCTTAAAAATCTGCACACTTTTGCCTCTTATTTTTTTGGGCTAGCGATGTTTAAAAAAAAATTTAGTCCAGATTAGCCACATTGGGCCTTTTTTAATGAATGACCCAGCAACAGGCTGTACCATTTTGGGGTAGCCAGTGTATGGATAGATTGCATGGAAAACATATGTAACTTTGCATGTCAACTTTAAGCTCCTTCGTGACTGAACTCTACACCTCGTCGAGTGCTTGATGAATATGGTGGTGATAATTTTCTATACTGATTTGCCAGTGAACGAATTCAGGATTTTTTTTGACCATTCCTTTGCAAGAGACGAAAATAATTTTTTTAATTTTCCCGTTAATTTCAAGGAAATTTATTTTTATTTTAATAATAGGGAGAATTATAACATGATTTGTTTCATAAGGATGTCACGATAATACGGCACCAGTCTACAATTGGGTGTAAATTGTAAGGGAGAAGAGGAAATGCCTCCCGCCGAGAGTGATTCTCACCCCATGAAAAGCATCCATTAAAGGGCGGGCAAACGTGATCGCTGTATTATAGTGGATAAGACACTAACCGGAAAGGAGAGACATGTGAGTTTGAGTCCCACAGGCGGTCTAATTTTACCCAAGCTTTATTAAATGAAGCCTAGTGAAATTAATTTGATATCAAAAGATAGAACATTGAATTAGTAACAAAATGAGCTGTGGGGGAATTTCGAAGAAGACCGAAGACCCCGAAACTTCCAAGGGGTATGGAGGGCGGAGAAAATCACCGACTTTCAGGCCCGATCAAAGTCACCCAACTTTGATCCAAGTTCAACCTCCAATGAAAAACAACGAACAGATAGCGGCACCAAAAAACTATGGTGTATAGTGGAAGCCAGGGGCATCATTTCATGTCCCCCAATCGATTTTTATCAAACCACATAAAATCCGAGTTCGGATTCGTCATCAGCACCCTCGAAAACAAAAAAATTGATTAAAATGGTTTAAAAATTTTCAATTTAAAAATTTTACAAAAATTTTGCCCAAAAAATCGGGTGAAAGTTCAATCCGGGGCCCATCCGATGCCTCGAAAAAATGAGGCGAAAAACAAGGGCTGTGGCTCAGTCTGCCCTCAAAAAAAGTTTTTTATTTCTAAGAAACAAATTTCGCTCCCTCTACTAGGAAATACCTATACCTAGAGAATTTGGGGAATCTAAAAAGCCCAAAAACATAAAAATTGGATCGATCTGAATTAAATTACCTCGCGGGGGCAAAATTAAAAAGTAGTGAAAAAATTAGAATTTTTGCAAAAAATTTGGCGTAAAAAAGATGAATTCAATTTTTGAAAGCCCTTTGTGTTGATTTTCCGAAATTTTTACAGGCCTTTGGTGTTTTTGGTGATGATTTTCTAAAATTTTCACAGGCCTTTGATGTTGATTTTCCGAAATTTTCACAGGATTTTTTTCCCGAAATTTTAAAAAATTTTAAAAAATGATGAAAATTTTGGAAATCCGAGCATGGATTCGTGTTCAGCATCCTCGAAAACATAAAAATTAATTAAAATGGCTAAAATTTTCAAAATAAAAAATTCACAAAAAGTGTCAAGTGTCCTGGCCCAATACATTTTCAAGGAACAAAATGATAAAAAATCAAAAAAAAATGTAAAAACCCCAAATTTCCTGCAGAAGCTAAAATAATTACAGCATAAATAAACCATCTTACGGGCAACATTTTGGCACCAAAATTCAACCGAAAAAGCAGATCTGAAAGAAATTCCTCTTAGGGACAAATTAAAAAGTGGTTTAAAAAATGGGAATTTTGGCAAAAAATGAGCCAAAACTAAAAAAAAGATGAAAATTCTGAATATCCGAGTACGGATTCGTGTTCAGCATCCAAATTTTTGGATTTTTATAAATAGACATTGCAAAATTCTGTATTTTCGAATTTACTTTAACAAGTTGAACTTTTTAGTAAAAATAATTTTTCGAAATTTTAAAAGGAAATTTAACAACAAATTTTATGCCATACAAATCAGCATAATTTTCAACTAAATTTGCCTTTTTAAACTTTTGATGTTTAAATGATCAACAAAGGCGAAGAATCAGCTCTCCCAGCAGCTCCTTGCTGAATTGTCCTTCCTTTTGTAGCTCGTCGGAATTCGCTTTGTAAAAGGCGCGCAATTTCTCCGTGCCAATCGAAAGAAGGGTATTCTTAAATGCGAATTATTAATCAGAAAATTTTACAAATTGCTTTATATTACTGTAAAAATTGTATTATAAACCCCCTGCATTAGAAGCCCCTTAGAACCTCCTCCCTGAAGAGGGGGTTGAAAAATATAAGCCCGGTTATTTTTAAAGTATACAGATGAATAATTGTGAAAATCCATACTTATAGATAAAATTAATTTAACATTTTAAAAATAATTTTGAAAGAAAAATTCTCGGATCCTGTTATTATTAATTATTCCATAGGTTATCGTTTAGTGGATATTTGTGGTATAACAAAACTAAAATTTCTACGAATGCATACATAGGTATTAGTATAATATTCATATACTACTATTAATATAACTATTTTTAAATAAAATAGTGGTTGAAAAACACTAATTAAAAGGTTAAATTAAAACTAACAAAAAAAACCATTATAAAATATTCTAGATAACATTCATATTTTAAATTTTTCAGATTTACACACCTTCAACTTATTGAGTCCGTAAGTACCAGCGAGTTGGAGACGATCAAAGAATGACAACTCCACGCAGTTGATCAAGTGCTCCTCACAACGATTTTTCGCCAATTTCGCCTTAATTTTAATATTTTTAATGTTAAAAAAATAATTAATTTAAACGAATTTTTTAATTAAATTCGCTAAAAATTTTAGAGTAAATTATTTAATATGAATAATTTTTTGCTTTTTTAACATCATTTTTGTAAAATGGTGAAAAAAATAAGCCCACCTGATAACGATCGGCCAACTTGAGCACTCCGACCACAGTAGTAGCTAAATATGAAAAAATTAATTATAAAAATACCTAGTTTTTATATTAATAGTAATGCTTAGAGAAAAAGATTAAAAAGATGTTTTTGAAAATCACTAAAAATAACTATTTTTTAATAAAAATATATTTTCATAAGCAATAAACTTAAAACACACGATTGGGCCGGATATCCTGATCAGGATCGATCACTTCAAGGAAGGCGCGGAACTGCTTGGGCTCCGCCTCCTCCACTTCCACTTTCCGCTCAGCCTTCTCGCGCGTATCGTCCGTGAGCATTGCTCGGAAAACTGGCGAAACTTGCATCAGACGGTGGGCGGAGACGACGAAACTTTGTTCTCCGACCGAAATGGTAAAAGTATCGGAGTCCAAATAGTCCAACGGAGGACACACACTGAAAATCGGGTGGACTGGACGATTGCGTTAATCCGGTGACGAAATTTACGCTGCTATGTCATTGCTAGGGCATCAAAAAATAGATGTTGCATAAGCAAATTTACCGACAAAACCTTGAGGCTATTGCGAAAAAGTCCGAAAACTTTCAGAGAAAAATTTCTTACAGCGTTTAAAATTTTTAGGCTGAACTAGGTCAAATTGGCAATATTTGATATTACAAATTGCTAACATCAAAAATAATTTCAGAACTTACTCCTTTGCTGATTTGTGCTTCTCAATGAGCCGAATGGTGAGATGAAGTTCACTTTCATATGAAAAGCGTTGTTCATTTTGCTTTTTATAAAACAATTGTCTCTGAAGAATTGATAATAAACAATTGAAAAATTTTCATATTATATTTATAAATACTGTGTCATAAATAATTCTAAAAAACGATCCTGAAAAAATAAACAAAATTAAAAGCCCGAATCAAAGAACTCAAAAAACATCACCAAACCATCATACATTATATATACCAGTTTTTGCCATAAGGAATCTTTTCAACCTGTTTAAAAAATCTCTATTTTAAAGCGAATTATATGAAATGGTATTTCTTTTTCTCTCCTGTTCTCTCATTTTCTCTCATCTTTTTCTCTTTATTTTTTTCTTTGACATTTAAAGATGGATAATGAACTAACTTGTAAGTCCAAATCAGATATTTAAAGACAGATAGAGAGTACTACATCCAGAATAAAACATTTGGCTTCTATTTTTATATTTTTTTGAAATCTACTCTATTTTGAAAGAATCATTATGGCATTGAGTGTATATCAATATCAATATGCATAACAAAAGAAAACTAATCACCAAAATTACTTTTGACATTCTTTGCGGTAGTGGTTAAATTCACGCTCGCCGATAAATTAAAATTTATTTTATTTTAACCTGAGTTCACGCTCCTGGGGGTTTTCAGGGGTTTATAGCCGGAGCTGACGTCAAAACTCGTATCACACAATCTAACGCGATTTCACATGAGGTCACGTCAAAAAAAATTGAAAAGGTTGAAATCAATACTTCTGCGATTACGCGTTTCATTAAGAGGATTTCGAGGGTGCCAATGTCGAATCCAATCTGACTCAGATTTATCCTATCTATTATTTGACAATAAATCTTGACAGAATTTATGATTTTAATTGATGACAACATGAATTTGATGTCAGCACCCCAGAAATTCCGTGATAGGCACGTAATCGGTAAAGAATGGGTTTTCAGCATTTTCAATTTTTGACGTGATGTGACTTCACGTGAAACTCATGTTAGATAGTGTGATACGACAGTTTTGGCATCAGATTCCGGTTATGAAAGCCCCAGGAGCGTGAAATAAGGGTAATATCTAATATGTATAAAATAAAAATTATTTTTCTATTTTTCTGGTTTAAGTTTATTCTAAAAAAATTTAATCGAATTATTTTATTCTATAACATTTGGTTTGGTTATTAATACGTTCGGTCTTAGTGGGATGGGTAATTTTTTAATAAAGATAAAATTCGAACATTGTTACTGAAAATCCCTGAAATCAGGGCTTATCGAATTTTGAACACGCGGATCATGTTTTACGCATTCGATTAGCTATGCCCGATTTTGATTTTCTTTTTTTTTCAGTTTTTCGACGTTTTCCTAGGCAGTTTTCATTTTTCTACGCATAGAATCGACCTGTTAACAAATTATTTTCGGCATGAAAAACCTGAAGTTAGAAAATTTTTAAAATTTTCTTAAAATCAAGAGTTCAACCTTTTATTTGGTACAAAATTCATAAAGGATTGCTAAATGAAAGATTAGAATAATAAAAATGATAGAACTCATTCACTATCCCACAATTGTTAAAATATTAATCGTTATACATATTTAGATGAAAACAAAACGATAAAATATGCAAATTGAGAAACTAATAAACATAAAAATTTGTTAGTAATTAAAATAAACTCGCTGCTTGGTCATGAAAAAAGTGCCAAATGAAGTGGATGGAGGAATAAGACAAAGAGAATGGCTATGACCAATTATACTAAATGTCTAAAGAGGCGGTGCTTTGTCGTTTCAGCGAAAAGTGCAAAAATAAAATAATAGTCCCAGAAAACTTTTTTTCTTAGACTCGTTAGACTAAAAGTATAAAAGGCAAAATTGTTCAGAATTTCATGCTGATTCTTATGGTATTTTTATTTTTTTCGAAATTCGGCCAAAAAGTTCGAAATATCCCCTAAAAACCGTATTTTTAGGTATTTCGGAAAAATTTCGAACTTTTTGGCCGAATTTCGAAAAAATAAAAATATCATTCGAATCAGCATCAAATTCTGAACAATTTTGCCTTTTATACTTTTGTCTAACAGGTCTAACAAAAAAGTTTTCTGGGACTGTTATTTTATTTTTGCACTTTTCGCGACTCAGCACCTAAAGAGGCAAACCGACAATAAATGGGCGATAAATAAAAATAAACAAATAAAATGAAACTTGGGCGCCGATTGAATTGCTTTAAACCTAAAATCATAAGAAGTGCATCTTTTACTGAAGTGAAAGAGAAGTAGAACTGCAAAAGAGTATATAGGTGCTAGATCGTTGAAAAAAAAAGTGCCACATGGGGCGTTAAAAAATGCCAAGTGCAAGACCTTGGCCTAAAACTTTTTTGTTAGACTTGTTATACAAAAAATATATATACAAAGTTGTTCAGAATTTTATGCTGATTCGAATGGTATTTTTATTGTTCCGAAATTCGGCCAAAAAGTTCGAAATATCCCCTAAAACCGTATTTTTCAGTATTTCGGGAAAATTTCGAACTTTTTTGGCGAATTTCGAAAACTTAAAAATACCAACAGATAGAACATAAAATTCTGAACAGCATTGCTTTTTATACTTTTTGTCTAACAAGTCTAACAAAAAAGTTTTAGGCAAAAGTCTTGCACTTGGCACTTTTTTTCAACGCCCTAGCACCGTGTATACAGAGAAAAGGTGCACAGAGAGAAGGTTCATAAAGGAAAACTTACTCTTCACAAAAATCTTAGACAAAAAATAAATTTTCCAATTTAATAGAAATTTTTTGGGCCGATTTTAAATATTAAAATTAGTAATAAATTAAATTACTCAATTAAAAATAATAATAAAATAAAATTAATGTTTTTCTATAAAGTTCTGCATTCAAATATTCATTTTCCAATTCTAAAACAAATTAAAAAAATTGCCAAACATCGGTTTGAATATTTGAAATTTTTTTGCAGAACTTTACATTCATCGCCACAAAAAATGTTCCAAAACTCATATGTTTTAAAAAAAATGATTTATATATTGAAGCGAATATTTTTTTTATCACAGTCATGATTATTATATAAGACAGAGAAAAAGGTGAAAATAAATGCCAAAAAGAGAGGACATACATAAGTTCGCTTCAGGTTATAGATGTTTTAAACGGGCTGATCGCTTTCCGATGGCGACGAGTATACCAAAACATTATTTTTTTATTTACTACTAATTTTATTATTTATTTATTTTTATTTTCCACATATTTATGGTCGTGTGACATTCTTTTTGTTTTATGTATTCCCCCTATCCACTGTCATTTGGCACTTTTTCAATGGCCTAGCAGTAGTTAACTCGACACAAAAACCAACTTTGACGATTTCCTGCTTGTAATCGTTCCAACGCCAAACCACAATTTCAGCCAGCGATCCATTTGCTTCCGATTGATCCACAAATACATTAATGTTCTTAAGACCAAAATGATGGTCAAACTTGTAATTGTAGGAATTCGGCAAGACAGTATAATAAATTTCCCTAAAATAAATATGTGATTTTTAATTTAATTTTTTTGTATTGATGTTTTAGATAATTTTTTGGCACTTTTTTACCTTATATCTCAAATCTGACCATCTTCCCCAAAAATTTTGAAAAATTTTCATTTTTATTGAAAAAAAGACCGCGGAAAGTAATTTTTGAGCTGACACGATGCAGACGATGATTTTGAAGTGCGTCATCAGTAGGGCATGTAAAAATATCCATATAAAATCGCAAAATATCCGTATAAAATATCCGCCAAAAATCACAAAATATCCGCATAAATTACTAAAAATATCCACGTAAATTTTTCAGATTAGGTATAAAAAAAACCATGTAAAATTACCCAAAAAATTTATTCTTGGTTTAAACTACAAATAAGAAACATTTCAAGGTTTTTCATGTAGAAAACTGGTCAAAAAGATGAATAAAATAAAAAAAAATGCCATTATGGATTTAAAAAAAGATGGAAATTGCCTCCAAATACATATTTTCTTTTATTTTTCTATGGGAAAAAATTTATCCAAGATACTTGAAAAATTTTGAGTAATTTTTCAAAAATTGAATTTTGATAAAATTTTGAAAAAATTTCCAAAAAATTTCTAAATTTTGAAAATTTTCGGATTTTATTGCATTTTTGCTTAAGAATTTCGCAAAAAAGCAAAATATCCATATAAAATATCCAAATATCCATATAAAGTCCAAAATATCCACATAAATGCTTTTTTTTGAACTCAAATCAAGCTAGAAAAACTTTTTATTTGATTCCCAGGCCATTTTGAGCCTCCGCAAAAAATATCCATTTGGATATTTTTACATACCCTAGTCATCAGTCATCACTTTTTGATGCTGACGTCAAAAAATTTTTTAAAATTCAATTTCATGCATTGAAATATTGTGAAAATTGAAAAACATTGAAAATAGATAGCAGCCTCCATCAGCGTCAAAAAGTGACGTCAGATTGCGCATTATGTCAAAATAAACATCAGGATCGTTACTGGGAAATAATTTTTTATATAAAAATTTTCCCCAAAGTTTGGGGTAAATTTGAGATACAAAGTAAAAAAGTACCATTTTTAAACTTTTTTAGAAACAAAAGTTTCTTACCATGAGGTCTGCTGTGCTTGGAAACTCAATACAATAAATTGTACGGAATGTCTTTCACTCAACAGTTTTTTATATTGATCTTCGTCCAAGCGCGGGTACGGCACAAAAACACAATATTCGGCCGCAACAATGGAATACTCATTGTAGTCACACATTATGTTCAATTGTAATAATAATAAGTTCTAATTTCTAAAAATCAATTATGTCGCTGACTTCGTTACGAGATTTCATGCTTAATTATGAAACAAAATATAGCAGATTCTAAGAGAAATTTTTCAAAATTTCTATCCCATAATAATTACTTACAAAACACATCAAATATTCAAAAACAATGGAAAAAACCTTGCGCGTATAGAGCCAAATAAAAAATTGGAATTCTATGGGTTTCCATATTGTTACTGATTATGATTATATGTATGTATGTATTAATAAATGCAACTGAATGAACCCAAGTTTATCCCCAAGGATTGAGGCGCATCATGGTAACAGAAAAGACATTTTTGACAGATACAATTTTGCCTCGTACAATAATTCTCTTTTGTTCAACGTCCACCATCATTTTGATCCTTCTTTATCTTTAGATTTGACTGTACATGTAAAAGGTGGGAATTATTCCATGAGGCATAGCATAGGTTGAGTTTGAGAGATTCAAATTTTTGATAAGAAATTGCCTTAGGCTTGATAATTTTTTTATTCTGCGTTTTTTACATTTTACATTTTATTAATTATAGAATTTCATTTTGAGTATACTGGTATACATATATAAATTATGAAGGAGACTTGGGAGATGTTTTTGGCTATGGGCAGTTGGGCAATCTCATTTAGGAGACAGATAGTTGAACGACCGGTCAATTGTTCGACGGGACATTATTGGGCGATCGATAAAAATAATAAGAAATTTTTATTATTTTTTTTAAAGTTGACTCCCGCAATTTTCAAATTTTATGATTTTAGTGAATAGTGCTCACCAGGACTTTTTCCATTCTTTTTACTTCTGGAATCAAGTTTCAGGATCCCATCTAAAAGATCAAGTGCCAAAAATTAGCGGACCTCTCCCGCCGGGGTTTATCTTGGAAGAATAGGATCCAAAGATCAATTGGTCAAATAATTTTCAAAAAAAGCTTTTTTTTGGGGCAGTCGAAATTTTTTGGGTTTTATTATAGGGACTAAAATATAACTAACAAATTAATAAATTTTTTCAGTTTCAAAAACTAAAGTTAAATTACTGGACCACTTTCCCCAAAAAATCGGGTGAGAGTTCCGAAAAATGCGCCAAAAATGTAGAAAAGGATGAAATTTTGGAAATCCGAGCTCGGATTCATGTTCAGCACCCCCGAAATACTAAAATGATTAATATGATTTGAAATTTTTCAATATATAAAATTTACAAAAAAAAATCGGGTGAAAAATTGGAATTTTGGCAAAAAATGCGCCAAAAGCTAAAAAATTTCTTGTGAAAAATCCTGTAATAATGAACAAAATCCATTAATAATTAGCGAAAAATCCGTAAAAAATTTACTTAAAAATCAAGGAAAATTTTATGAAAAATCCTGGAAATTTAAACGAAAAATCCATGGATACTTTTGCGATAAATCCGTAAAAATTTGGTGAAAAATCCAGGAAAATCCTGAAAATTTGCCACATTATAAAATTCAAAATGAACGTTGGAACCGGATCAGCGTCAAAAATTACCCCTAGGAAAAATTAAAAGAAAATTAATAGAAAATTATCTTTTGACTTCAGCATCAATAAGTGACGTTAGATAACGAATTACATCAAAATTAACCTCAGAATAGGATTCAGCATCAACAAATATCCCGGGGAAGTCATTTTTAGAAGGTTTTACGAAAAAATATTTTTGACATCAACGTCAAAAAGTGACGACAGATGACGCAATGAGTTAAAATGGGACGTCAGATTGGTGTCAGATTCGGATTCAACACCCAATGAAAACACCCAAGAGGATTTTTTCTTAAGAAAAAATCGAAAAAAAATTTATTCGATTTTTTTACCGCAAATATTGGTAGACTTTTGGAGGGATTACCCCTAGCCCGTCCCAGCGGAGGGCCTTTTCCCTTCTGTGAATAGGCGAAAAATCGTGACCCGCGCACAGCAAAAATTAATTAACAATTTTGGGGGATGTGAAATTTATGAAAAGAAGAAAAAGAAAATCATCTAGACATTCTGACGAATCTAATAAGCTAAAAATCATGCAGATTGTCTAAGAATTCAGAGTAGTTTGATATGAGACAAAATGGAAATTCACTCCAAATTTGCATAGTTTGCGCTTGTAACATACCTAACTACCCTGTTTTTCTTAACCGATTTGAATGATTTTTAGTTTATTTGATTCGTTAGAATGTCTAGATGTGCCTTTTGCCATTCTTTTCATAAATTTCACATCATCTAAAATTGTTTAATTAATTTTTGCTGCGCGTGGGTACGATTTTCCACTGATTCGCAAAAGCGAAATACCCTTTTTATAGGAATGGCTTAAGGGACTTCTTCCAAAAGTCTCTACCAATATTTGGGGTAAAAAATCGAAAATTTGTATTTCTCATAAGAAAAAAACGACTTTCTGGGGTAGATTTTGACGCGAATCCGATTCTGCTTTTATACTTTTGGTCTAACTGGTCTAAGAAAAAAGTTTTCTGGGACTATTATTTTATTTTTGCACTTTTCGACCAAACGACATAGCACCGACATTAGTGTCCCCAAGCGAATAACTTAGCTACACTGCTTAGGTGCTTACTACTTTCTACCAAAAATCTCATTAATATGATAAAAATTCGCTGTAATATTATCTGAAAATTCATTAGATTTGACACATGTTCACCGAAGTTATTAATTTTATATTACTATTTTTTCAGAAATTTCAGTTATTGGCTATGACTTTGTGAGAAAACCGAATTTTTCAAATTTAATTTTGATAAAAATTGTTGTAGCTAATTTGATAATGAATTTTGTGATATTGATTGGATCTTTAGTAGATGTGTAGCCAAGTTATTTCGGAGCGGGTCGTTTGGGCGTCCGTGATCATAATATATATGTATATGATCAAGATAAATTTTTATCAAAAAAACTTTTAAAATTGCGGACACATTGCAGTAAGGCTGCCACTAATTAAGGAACAACCAGCCCTGTTTTCAAAAAATTTTACACTTGGTACTCATTTTCGACGATTTTGAGGTGGAATTCTGTTTTCCGACATTTTTCCAAAATCATAAACCCTATTGAAATTTATGGAGGAGAGGAAATGTCTCCCAAGTGTGATTCCCACCCCATGAAAAGCATCCATTAAAGGGTGGGCTGACGTGACCGCTGTAGTTTTTTGAGAGACGTGCGTTTGAATGGTAGGGGATATTTGAGTGTTGGCGCTAATAAAAACCGTGGTGGGTCGTTTCCTGAAAATCGGCAATATTGATTTTTTGTCTTCAACAGAGGGGCGTTTCCTGAAAATCGGCAAAAAAGGGCGTTTCCTGAAAATCGGCAAAAATGGGCGTTTCCTGAAAATCGGCAAAAATGAGCGTTTCCTGAAAATCGGCAAAATCCTTTTTTATATCTAACAAAATTTCTAATTACTAAATGATTAAAGACGAAACGACTACTTAAATTGTAAAAATCATAAATATAAGATGAAAATTGAAAATATAAATAAATATAAATAAATAATTTTAATCCTGATTAATTAATATTTACAATGTTCAAGACCATGGAAAATTAAATTCAAAAAATTTTAAAACCAATCAAGTTTTCATTATTTGTTCAATTATTCTTTGTAAGATAGATTTTTTGAAAAATAATATTTTAAAATCATGATACCGAAAGGTTCAATTGATCGAGCTTGAACTCTAACTTTTTGCCCTACGGCAATTAAAGTCTCAAATTTCGTAGAAAATA
>LDKF01000630.1:63803-77069 GCA_001026735.1 Rotylenchulus reniformis | reverse complement strand
GGGGGGGGGGGTTCAATTGCAGGGGGGTTATAATACAGGTTTTACGGTAGATACCGTATTACTTCTAATTTAACGGTATACCGTTAAATTTTTCAACCTATGCCATAGCTTACTTGACGAATTTCTGCTCGTCGGATCCCGGTGTGTGCAAGCATGTGTAACCAGCTATGAGAAATTATATCACACAACAGACTCAATCCCTGATAATGACGATTGGTTTTGGGTAATTTTATTTCAGGAATAGAGCCAGTGCTGAACTTTTTGGAAATTCGAAGATCAGAGTTGGAAACGGAGCCAAAAATCTTTTGAGACGGAAGCGAAAATTTGAGGGGTCGAATCCCGGAGCAAAATCAAAATTTTGGAAATCCAAATCTCGGAGCCGTAGCCAATTGTTTTATTCTGAGCCGGAGTACAGATAGAAGCCGATAAAATTCGGCCAAACTTTGACCTCGTAAAATTTGGACATTTTTTTAAATTTTGCCCTTTTCGAAGAAATTGTATTAGGGTGGTATTAGGGATGACAGAAATTTTTGAATTTTACAACATTTTCAGTAAGAAAATTGACCATTTTTACACCATTACACCTAAAATAATAAATAAAAAACCTGACAATTCCGAAACCTAGAAATTTTCAAAACCCTGGCAAATGTTAGGGTTATAAGGTGGTAATTTGGTCACTCTGGTCATACTCAAAAAAAGCTAGGCTCGGCTTTTTTTTAGCGCCCCGAGTGGCGGTTTTTTAACATTCTAGCACCGTTCAATTCTTTGCGGATTCTTACCGTAGATGGATGTCTGTACCACGAAGAACAACACAATTAAATGGAAAATAAACTCTTTTGCGCGACAGGAAGCCATTATTCAATGAATTGGAAACAATGATGTGTATTTGCCTGTTTCAAGGGGATGATTTCAATGGGATATCAGTGGGTGGTTATCCGGGGCATACATGCCACCTATATATATATGTTCAAAGATAAATTTTTTATCAAAAAAACTTTTAAAATTGCGGACACATTGCAGTAAGGCTGCCATAAATTAAGGGACAGCCCCTGTTTTCAAAAAAAATCCAGCTGGCACTCATTTTCGACGATTTTTGAGGTGGAATTCTGATTTCCGATTTTTCCAAAATAATAAACCCTATTGAAATTTATGGAGAAGAAGAAATGCCACCCAAGGAAAAATATGAATTTCATCTTTTTTCCTCCCTGCCAACCATACCCGAAACGGCAAGTGTTTTCGTATGCCGGCGCGCCATTGATCTGCCACAACATGCCGCAACTCGGCCACTTGCGCAAGTGATTCATTTTGCCACAATCGTGCAACAAGTGAATACAAATACTGAATAAATTTTTTTTTAAAAATATATTTTTGTGAGTCAAATTTCAGATTTATTTGAAACATTTTTTTTGAGAAAAGAGGAAAAAATTTTCCTTTTAGAAAGAATACTCTTTAAATTTGGTCAGCTTGCGAGAAAATGAAAAGTATAACCTAAAAATAAATTCAGACAAATCATTTCACAATTTTTATTGGGTCAAAGAAATTTAGTGAATAAATTACATAATGTTTAATCTTTTAAATGAAGAAACTAACCGGACAATGCCGGATAAGTTGGTTCAATTGAGCAACTGTAAACGATGCATCACACACAATCAAATACTTAAAAAGGATACATGAAGATATAAGAACTATTGAAGAATGTAAAAAAAGATTATACCGGATGATTATGGATTTTTTTAGTTTTGTGCACCTGAATATGCTCGGAGAGATGTAACACAGTTAATGAAAATTCAATAAACAAAAAAAGGAAATTTAAGCGGAAACATTTTTAGGGAGAGGAAATCTGTGTTTATGAAATTTTGCGCATTTAATCCGTACCCTATTATGGGAAAAATTTCGCTAACAAATTGCCCCTTATTAGCGATTATTACTTATTTTAGAGCATGGATATTCTTGAAACAATATAAACTTGTTTGGTTAGTTTGGTTAAAAATAATCTCGAGCTCATCAGATTATTTTTGAAAATAGCGACCAAATAATTGTTGGAAAATGGATGGTGCTGGGTCTTTTTTAAAATAATATCATAATGGGCGTTTTAAAAAATTAGATCAAAACTCAATATGCCTTCTAAAAACTTCTTTTGTTTGACCTGTTGGACCAAATGTATAAAAGGAAAATTGTGCAGAATTTTATGCTCTATCTGCTGGTATAAATTTTTTCTTTGAATTTCGAACAAATATATCGAAAAAAGTCGAAAAAAATCGAAAATACGACTTTTTCGATATATTTGTTCGAAATTCGAAAAAAAAATTTATACCAACAGATAGAGCATAAAATTCTGCACAATTTTCCTTTTATAAATTTGGTCCAACAGGTCAAACAAAAGAAGTTTTTAGAAGGCATATTGAGTTTTGATCTAATTTTTTAAAACGCCCATTATGATACTTTTTTTAAAACGACCCAGCACCAAATGGATCATACATTTTATTCTGTCCCATACCTGCAAAGTGCTATTCTGGGCCATTTTCAGCACCTCGCATCCCGTTCTTTGTCTTAGCCAAATTGATCTGGAATGGAACAAAAGAATGAAATTTTCTGGATATAAATTGATGAACAAAACATAAATTCTATTCTTATCGGTTCCAACACCAACTTTTAAAGTAAATCAGATCATTCGAAAAAAATCAATCTGAATTTTTCTGAGTGCTTCAAATATTATTTCAAATATGCTTTGTTTCGAAGAAAATAATAATTAAATCAAGAGTATCAGATATTATTTTTGCACCTAGGTGTTCTGATTTGAAAGTTCTGGCATAAGAAGGTCCAAAAGTTTTGCGAAGATTATTATTTACAGTCTTTTTTACAGAACCAGTACCATTTTCTGACGTTAATGTACCTTTTTGATTTCCATTGGTAAGACCGATGCCCCCCCCCCTCCCTATAGTAATAAGCAATTAATTGCTCAACAGTCAAGTTTAAAAAAGTCAAAGGTGTAAGTGGATTGAAAATATGTTTTTTTATTCCCAGTATGGTGGGATTTCATAAATTAGGAACATAACTGCATGAATATCAGGGATGGGTATCGCACCGTCTACCACCCACCGTTTTTTAAAATCCGATTTTGTATGTACATCCAGTATGCATATAGAGTATGGAGTACGATGAGGACTTGATCCATACAATACAAAGATTACTGTGTGTAATGGAAGCTCAAATTGAGAGAGCGGAGTTGGGGCGCAAAGTTGGAGAGGAAGCCAATGGACTCAAGAAGGTTGTCAGCAGATTGGTCAGGAACAATGGCAAGGTTCAAATAGACAAGGCCACGGAAGGGCAGGCACCCAACCAGATCCGGAAGTTGCTGAAAATTGTATAAAATGCGGGGAACAAAAAAAATTAAAAAAGTAAAAAAAAATGCATAGTCAAAAATGAAAAGTTCATAAAAAAGAGGAAATCTTAGAAGACGATGACTGATCAAATTAAATTTATTAAATAGAATCTTAAATTTCAACGAAAAGGGCGTTTAAGTGTTGTTCCTACTAAAATGACTTTTTGACCTGAATTGACAGCTTCATATTTAGGGCAAGTAGTTGCGATAAATTGTTCAAACAGGAACACAGCAATTCGGGATCCACCAGGTAATTAAAGCCAATGCGGAGGAAGCGAAGACTAAAAACGAAAAAAATGTTTATTAACATTCATTATCCAATCATTACTAAAGTCACGTCTGAATAATTTAAAAAAATTCCTAAACAATAAAAATTTACATGCTGTCAAAGTTCAGACTCGAAAAAATCCAAGGATACATTTAACAATAAAATCTTTATTCAGTTTTTTTTTAATTTTTCACTTATGTTTATTGTATTGGTAGCGGACGTTTGAGCGCCGGGACGTTTGGGCATAAAAGCCATAACTTTGTTTAGAAACAACTTATTGAAGTGTACTTGGTGTCAGAAGATAATAGGCGAGGTTTATTTGAATTGGCCAAAGAAAAAAGTTTATGACCCGAGTGATTATTTTGGCCATAACATTGTTCACTATAGGCCAATACGAATGGTTTTATATTTATTTTGTAGCTAATTTTATACTCTATTTTTAGATCAAATTTTTTCCTAAGTTGCTTTAGCCTGAGTTATAGCGTTTGGCGCTCAAAAGGCCCTGCGCTCAAACGTTCCTTTTTGGTTTATAAAACTGATCTCGCATTGATCTGAATCAAAAAAAAAATAGTAAAAAACAGAGTGAGAGTCATTTAGGTCACAATCACAAGTTTTCGACGAGAAAAAATAAAGATAGGGAAAAATTTTCATGTATGTAGAATTTATTTCGACGTCCCATTAACCCAGCTCATAGTTTGCTAGCTAATTTTTAATTTTTGCTAAAAAATATCGATGAAAACTTGGTTTTGTAACTTTCCAAGGGCGTAGAATCCGAATCTGATGTCAGATTTGGCCTCTCAATCATATAACGTGAGTTCCACGTGAGAAGACGTCACGTGAAAATTTAATTTTGTGTGAATATCACAGTTAAATAGTCTCATAATGGTAGTTTCTGATGTTGGCACCGAATTTAACATTATTTTACATGTCATCAATAAAGATCTGAGATTTTATCAAATCTTTGATTCTTCAGCAATGTTTGCTTTTATTACTATTGATATCAGATTCTGAAATTTATCCATTAGAATGGATTAATTATTTTGTTCCTTCATGTTTTTAGTTGCACTTTGCCATTTTACCGCGATATTCACATAAAAGGAAATTTTCACGTGACGTCATCACGTCATATAGGCCAAATCTGACATCTGAATAGGATTCTACGCCCTTGAATCCCCAGAACTCTAAGTTTGCATCATTTTATAAAAATTTTATTTTTTGAACAAAAATTGCAGGAGGGTATATCTACATAGCATTTAAAAAATAAAAAAATAAAATATTGAAATTTATAGATGGAGAATTGAAAAAGAAGCAAAATTTTCTTTACAAAATTCAAATCCTTAAGACCAACTTTTTCATTTTGCCTATTTGGCTCAGCAATTGTTGCGGTTGTCCCACCAAAATATCTTCGGTGAGCAAGTAGAGTGCTGCGAGCCGCGGAGCTTCACTTTGCACCTTTTCCATTAACCGATCCAGATCTGGTGGGCTGAAACTGTCGCAACAAAAGATAAAATTAGGGGAGCACGGGGGTGAGCGATCGCCCGACTTTTTTTTGGATCCATCTATCCCCAATTTTTCCAAAATCACCGTCCTGTTCTATTTATTAGTTAAAATGCTTTTTCATAAAAAATCAAAAAAGTTCTTCTTAAACTATTTCTCTACCAAAAAGTGTCCAATTTCCTATCATGTCTTTAAATTTTTGCACTAGTACATATACTTATGTTAAACTTGGGGAGGGGGGAGAGCACATTACTAACGGGGAGAGGGGATGTTTAACCTTATAAAAGTATTTTCCAAATAATTGGCCATCGTAAATCGTAATATCTATATCAACATATGCATAGCTGGGATACCTTACCACCCAACTGAATATGTGCATACATTCGATATTGTCCGAAAATGCTTTTTTTCTAGATCTCTTTAGACCAAAAGTATTAAAAATCGAAGTTTAGCAGAATTTTATGCTCATTCTTTTGCTATATAAAATTTTTCTATTTTTGACAAAAATTAAAATCTCGATTTTTAATTAAATTCAAAATATTTGGGCATTTTTGTCGAACTTCGAAAAACTCTATATCAAAAGAATAAATTTTGCAAACCCGAACAATTCCATGTTCACTCATCCGAGCTTATTGCTTTTCAACAAAAATATTTGACCAAAATATTTAAACAAAAATTCGCCTGCTGTGTGGTGATGAACAGATGAGGTGCAGGGAACGGAGCTTGGCAAAGAGGCAACTGGGAAGAGAATCATTAATGTGCTGATGGCCAAGACAGAGACAAAGATGTCTGAGATGATGAAAATTGCGCAGGAATTGATTGTTCAGCTGGTATTGGAAATACTGAAAAAATATAATTAGTTCAGCAATAAAAGTATCAGTTTTGAAAAATTGGAAAAATGGTGAAACATTGCTCAAATTTATGTTTTCTCACCCATGTTAAAAGTTACAAAAAAACTATGATCTTTTCCAACAATTATTTGGTCGCTATTTCCAAAAATAATCTGATGAGCTCGAGATTATTTTTAACAAACAAGTTTATATTGTTTCAAGGACATCCATGCTCTAATAATAATCACTAATAAGGGGCAATTTGTTAGTGAATTTTTTTTTTAAGTTTCGCGCAACCATCGCTTTCAAATAACCAAAGATGGACAAGTGTGATTACCCATACCCAATTTATAAATTGAGAATGTCTCTTTTCAACGAATGCTAAACAAAACAGACCCGTTCTAAAAAAGTCAATGAGCGAACACGAGCACCAAGTTCGCTGAGTGGTTGCTGCACATTTTCATCATCATCTAGCTCAACCAATTTGCTGCAAGCAAAGTGCAGGTGGCGTAGAGCAGGCGCATGTTGAGCAATGAGACGGATCTGGGAATTCAGCCAAATTTTCCGATTTACATACCAATTTTGAATATGTTTCGGACCAATGTCGAGTCGATGCGCACAAAGTAAAAGTTGCATTCGACCAAGTGCGCACCACAACGGACCCCAATTGGCCCAATCCATTGCGCTTCGTCCTCCCACTAAAAAAATACAGGGTGACCAGAAAGTCCTGTTACATGATAAATTGTAAATAACTTTTTTATTAATCGGTCAAATTACAATCCTAAATATGCAAATGATGCGCAACAAAATGGGGTACAAACACAATCATTAAGTTTCAAAAAGCCCGCCTTTGAAACAGAAATAGAGTCGAAGTCGCAAGAAAAAAATTTCATCCNCCAAGTGGGGTTGATATTTTGGAGGCTATTTTTTCCTATTTGAATAATGATATTTTTGATATTCTTTGGCTAGATTTTATAGAGAATTGAATGTGCTATAAAATTAAAAAAAGCGATAAACAATCACTTTCCTCAAAGAAAAGTTAGGGGTAGGGAAATGAGTGTAACAGGACTTTCTGGTCACCCTGTAGTTACTCGTTGGAAATGCACTTTTTTAATGATCTTTTGAAATTATTGGGGTGACCGGAAAGTTCTGTCATAGTGGAAAGAAATTTTTAATATCTCAATGTTTCATTTAACAACCCATCATGATTTTGGTGTCAAATGAAAGCTTGGAGTCTCCCGATTCTAATAGAATTTTTGAAAGAATTTTAGCTTCATTTTTTCCTGTCGAAAAATGGTCTGTAAACCATTTACCCCCATTAGTGACAAATATAAATCTCTCTATAGAAACTCACTTTTTTGCCAATTAAAAATGGATTTTTAATAATTTAGCTTACTCAACTCGCCGAGCTTTATCGAATAGGATATAAAGGCTTTAATAAAATAAAAAAATAATATTGAAATTTCCATTATTCTAAAAAATCGCCTTGGTAGTGTATAATTGAAAAAGTGAATTTTGAGCAAATTGAATTTTTTCGGTTACTTTATTTACTAATCTATAGTACTCGATGAGATGAGTAAAATTGAGCATTAAATGTCCTTGTTTTAATTGCAAAAATAAATTTTCAGGGAAAAGAATGAAATTTAAGCATTATTTTGAAAGCCTCGAAACACCTCAAAATTTATAATGGATCGATTTTTTAAGGTTAGATTCAACTTCTCCACATTTGCTAGTCTATGCTGATATCCATATTCTTTTTTCCTCAACGTTTTTAATTATTTTATAAATCAAATAATATTTATACACATTGAATTGACTTGGTTAAAGACCATTTTTCGACAGGAAAAAATGAAGCTAAAATTCTTTCAAAAATTCTATTAGAATCGGGTGACTCCAAGCTTTCATTTGACACCAAATTCATAATAGGTTGTTAAATGAAACATTGAGATTTTATAAATTTCCTTCTACTATGACAGAACTTTCCGGTCACCCCAATAACTATTTGTTCCTAATATGGTAATCCAATTTAGAAAATAGCATGTGACAGATTGAGAGAGAAAAATTTTAAATGTCATTTGTTAATAAGTCGCCATCATCGATCATTAGCATTCATTAGTAAAAGTATGCAACTATTCGTACCATAAAATCATAGCGCCAAAAATAAAATTTGATTTCTACGGTTTTTGTTTTTTTAATTTTACATAATATGTATGTACATAATCCCCAAATAATTCACGTTCACGGTTTCCGTGTGCAAGATTCTAAAATTGATACCAAATGTATGCGTCTGATATGTTTCCACCCGTCCCTCAACATCAAATTTCGCCACCGTTTGCAAACCCGCTCAAGCCTGGCCTTCTCCCGATAGCGATCGATGAAGTCAAAGATCAGCAACTGAATACATAAAAATGTTTAGCTCATGAATTAGTTATGAATAAATTAAAAATGTACCAAGGACACTTCTGACAATCGATTCATTCTTATGCTCGATGATGTTTTGAATTCTTCTGTCGTTCAAAAAATATTAAACCTAAAATAAAAAATAACAAATGTTTTAGAATTTGCAAAGGTATAAGTTTGGAATCTCCTTAATTTTTTAAAAAAATATGGAGTTTTTTTTGAATCCCTAATCACTATAATTTTTCAAAAAATTTCGACTTTTAGAATTTCGAAAAAAAGTACCATCAGAATCAACATAAGATTCTAAAAAAAATTTCTTTTATGCAAAATGTAACTAAGGTTTCTATATTTATTTTAGTGTTTTGATTTTTTGTAATGGCACATGAGCACCATAATAAGACCCTAGGTAAGCAATAAAATTTACTATAATTGGGGTCACCACATCAATCAAAGTCATTCCGAGTTATAAATTGGATTTGAATCATTGCCTTTTGTACATCTTGGTTGTCACTTGTCAGTCTTCATGGGAGGATTATGATTTTCCCATGAATATTATATGAGATTGCCATGCAAAACTATACTATGTACATATAAATAATAATGATCGGACAATAAACGTCTATTCCTTCAATATTTGACATTAAGAATAGGGATGGGATTTTTAGGCGCTGAAAATGAGCATCTTTCATGTTCATTTTATGTATTTGAAGAATTATTAAAAAGCAAGGATTCTATAAGCTAATCTTAAAAATTTTTGATTCAAATTAACCTACTAAATACCCAACTACCTTTGCCTACTTGGAACAAGTCAGCCAGGCTGTTAAAAACATTTCTTATGATCGAAAAATCTGAAAATTAGTTGCCTCCATTTTGGGGTACCTATTATCTATCAAATTTCAAAAAATCCAGATTCATTTGTTTAGTATTTAGTGCTAAGAATTGCATCTCATTTTATAAGTAGGGAACGGATTTTATGCTCAAAAATTTTCAAAATATGCGCAAAATATGCTCAAAATTTCCAAAATATGCACAAAATATGTGCAAATTTTTTACAAAATATCACCTAAAAATGCAAAAATTTTGACTAAAAAGCAATTCTTTACTATTTAAATTGTTTTTTGGATTTTTAACGATTTTCAGGACAAAAAAATAAAGTTCAAAAAAATTCAATTTTCTCCACACCCTAATCCCGCCATCCAAACAAATTTTTCACTTTTTCAATTTTGATTTTCGAACTGGAACTTTTATCAATTTTCTTAGAACCAATATTTTCGACATTTTAAGCTTTATTTTTCAAAAAATTGGTCCAAAAATTAGAAAAATATGCTCGAAAATGTCAAAATATGCGTAAAAATGCCCAAAATATGCGGAATATGCCCGAAAAATGCGAAATATGCAAAATATGCAGAAAAATATGCATTTGCATTAAAATCCACTCCCTATTATAAGAATAAAGCGTTAAAATCTTGCAAAACACCCCTTCAATAAGAATTTCAAGGAGCTTCGAAAACCAACGGAACAGAAGATAGGGCACAATTTCTGCGGCTTGACTTTTTTAATTTTGACCTAAAAATTCAATAAGATTTAGATTGTTGGGACAATGTCACCGAGGTGATAATGGGCTGCCCCAAAAATGGAAAATGCAGAAATATGTAGATATTTATTAATCAGTTTAAAGTGGAAATTAAAATCTTGATCCAACCTTTTTTTTAAAAAAGTTTTAGCAATATTTCTTTTTCGAAATATCATACCAATTGTATAAACCAAATACAGAATGACACCCATTCTTTTCGCTCGCACAACAACCAAATAATCCACCCTTATACCACTTGCCACAAAGTTTCTAAAATCTAAATGTCATTTTTTCTATAATAACGGAAAATTACTCCCAAAACATCGCCGAAGTCGCTTGAAAAGTGCAGGAATAAATAAACAAAAACGATTAGTTTCATTTGTAAATTTGAAGATGCTAATTTAATTCAACAAATAAAGGAGGTTCCCGAGGTGTAACACCCCGATTTTTTCGGAACCCTTTCTAATATTTAGATCACCTGCGCAAACCACGGCAATATCATATTTATTTAGGCCACAAAACTTTACGAATTTCTATATTTGCAGTATGCATGGGTTGGCGGATGTATAAATGGACGGACGGATGGGAGGATGAAGGGACGTCAATTAAAAACTCAATTTATATTTTTTATTATTTTCCTTTTATTTGGGAATTATTTCATGCATGATTGCAAACCATAAACCACAATAGTCAACCTGGTGCGAAAAATAATTACTTTGTAGCCTAAACAAATATGATATTGCCGTGGTTTATTTTTTGTAACGGGTCCAGAAAAAATGAGCTCTTACACTTCGGACCTCCTTTGTAAATTAAAAAAAAATTCGATAAAATTATTATATTTTGAATAAAATTCATTTAAATATTTAAAAAATGACAAAGATGAGCTTGATATCAAACGTTTTAATAGTTTCAAAGCGTGGAACCGAAAAGAGATACAGAATAACAAGAATATTTCAGTTCACTGAATTGGAAAATCTGATCTGACCATTTTTCATAAACGAGAGGACGATTTTAAAAATAAAATTGGATTGAAAATGTTTCATATTAATATTATAATATAAAATATCAAGATGTATAAAAGTTAAAAGTTTACTAAAGATGTAAAATAAAAATAGTAAGGGATAGACAAAAGGTGCTGGATCGTTACAAAAAAAAATGCCAAAACCCAAAACGTTCTCCATAAACTTTTTTTAAGCTTGCTAGACCAAAACTTCCAGCAATAGATTTGTGCAGAATTTTATGCTTTATTTAATNTTTTAGATGATTCTAAAAAATAATTTTTATCTTTTGACTTCAGCATGAAAAAGTGAGCTCAGATGACAAATTCGGTCAAAAATGGAAAAAAAGGCTAGCGGATTGAGCATCAAAAGTTGCCTAAAAGTTGACTCTGTTTTCAGATGATTAAAAAAAATTTTTTTGGGATACAAATGGTTCATGATTGCCAAAATGTTTAATAAGAAACCTTAAGAAAAATCAGAAAAATTACTAAAGACCGATAAAATCGTGGCATTTAAGGTAAAAAGATTTTCCATCTTCCGATATACCGACGGCTCACGCAGCTATCCGACGGTGTAGCGCATAGATTTGTAGGCGCGGTAGATTACGCAGTAGAACCAGCCGCCCGTTACTAAGCAAATTGCGTGCATCATCACGAGGTATTGCATCAATGCGCGAAACTCTGAGATGAGTTGCAAAAATATTGTAATTTATAAAATATAGACACTTTTAGATTATTGAAAATTTTCATAGCTTTTACTTAATTAATATTTATTTTTATGTGCTTTATTAATCATTCATTGGCATCGAATTCTCTTGAATATACATAGCCGAAAAATGAAAAAATTATAATTTTTTTGTTTATTTGACTTTCATTCTCGATTTGACCTGGACATATTATGACAATAAGGACGTGTCCGGGAAATTGGACAATGGAAATTTGGATAGTGAAAAAATGGATAGTGGAAAATTGGACAGTAAAGCCAAATAAAAAGCTAAGTGACCATAAAATAGGATAAGCCAAAATTTAAATTAAAAAAATTAAAAAATAATATTAATAAAAGGACAATATTTTAAATAGCAAAATTTAAAAAAATGAAACTTATTTTTGGCTATGAAATTTTTCTGATTTTTTTAAACAAAGTTTTAAGACATGAGGAAATTATTCCTATACATCTACAAAGATTTGGTTTTTTTACTGCCCAAATTTCCACAGTCCAATTACCGGGAGCCAATAAGGAAGAATAAATATAATAAATTCATTTTAAAAATAATTATTCGTCTTTCAGAAAAAAACAATTTTATCAATTATTTGGGTTAAAGCAAATTATATTAATTTTTTGTAAATATATAAGATATCTAATTTCATTCTCAACATTTGTTTAAAAAATTGTTTATATTAATGTCGAATTTTTCCATTATTGGTATGTCCGGATACACTTTGAAAAAATTTTTTTCAATTTTTTTTATTTAAATACCTTCAGTGGTGATCTTCGCCTCCGGCGGTTGGTGCTTGTTCCATGCATCGATCTCTGATTGTGGAGTTGTGATGGACATGACATAGAAGCCGATGCAGCCATAATACAGCCACATCATCAGTAACAATCCCTTGAGGCAAACATCATAATGACATTGAAAATAGAGCCCCTACTTTTTTTTAAATATAGGTGGGTTTTTTTCGTGCTGGGTCGTTTCAGCCTAAAATGCAAAAATGGACGCCATAGCTCGGTGCACTACAAAATGTCTAAAAATCTAATAATAAAAATATCAAAATGATGTCAAAAAATTAAAACGGACTACCTATTAAGGGTTTTTCAATGCAGGATCTGGGAATATTTTTCGGATCTATTTATAAATGTTTATTATTTTTTATTAAAAGAAAAAATGAATAAATAAAAAGGTAATCTCTAGACCTCGAGTTACGGCAAAAAACCGATCTGAATGTTCTTTATCCCCCACTTAAATAAGTTATCTCACCCGCTAACATAAAAGTATCCCCAAGTATATTCTGTGAATGTCTAAAAATTAAAATCTCGATGAATAAAAATATATAAAAATTAAATGTCAGTCAAACGTTAATAATGATTTTTTTTACACTTTAGGCTGAAACGTCATAGCACCATTTTTTGCGAGAAGAAGGAAAAGAAGAAGAAGAGAGGTTGGATTTGGATCCCTAAACAAAAAATTTTTAGAAATAATTTCGGGAAAAAACATTCGAAAAACTGCCTAATTATTTGTGAAATTATGTTAACGTTCAGAAAAAATTTCGATCCTAATTTTAGTGTATTTTCAAAAATTTTCTTAAAAAATTTTCAAAAAA